>VYZW01042614.1:36480-46538 GCA_013401315.1 Balaeniceps rex | reverse complement strand
AAGTAGCTCATGACACAAATACTCAGGTAGGAGGTTACTGTGTACTGAAATGGTGAGCTAGGGTGGGGACGGGGGGAGCGAGCTGGGCGTTAGCGCATCTTTGCTAAAAAGCATCTTCCAATTGAGAATATTAAAGCATGTTAAGAAGGGCAGAATAAAGTGTTATTCTCTCCAGTTTACAGATAAGGAAACTGAAGAATGGAAAGGCATGTTAGTCAATGTCACACAATAAGATGTAAAGAGGGCAGCAACAGACCCCAGGTCTCCTGGTCTCAAAATCTCTCAATTTCATTTAATGAACTTGCCTCCCAGATGCAGAGAGATATTATAGTGCCTTAGGGCAAATCCAGATTTTCATAACTAAGCAGAATGTGAATCAAAATGGATAAGGAATTTCATCCTGAGTNTCTGTTTCCTTCAACAAAGCAGAAGTTTTCATTCCCGCCTCATCCTCTACAAACTCATAGAAAATACATTCAAAATTTCCCCAGATGAGCAAGTAAGTTGGGTGTTTGAAATTTTCTGAGTTTTTACAGTACACAGGAAACTGGGAGCATGGGGAGGCTGTGAGTGAGGAATAAACAAATGGGCACTTTCAACATTTCTGCAACTAGAAAGATCTCCAAGCATGGCACCGTGTGCTGGGCAGGCATGCCCTACCCTGGGAATGCACAGGAGAAAGTTGGAAAAAAGTTGCGGGACAACAATTCCCAACCCATGTTTCATGGCTAATCAAGTACTTGCAAAAGCCTTCAGCATTGTTAATAGTCATAAGCTATTAAGGCAATACTGAACACAAGAGAGAGCACAAGGCAAAGCATGATGCTGTCTGCAGTGCAGCACTTGTTCAGTACTGTCACCAGTGGACCTGCAAAGATTGGAAAAAAGCTGCTCTAATTTCATTTAGCCCACTTAAAGACTTGAAGGAAACAGAAATACAGCTTTATTTAATGTTCTAAACCGCTCTCAGTGTATGAGGCAATCGGACAGCCATGCCAGTTTGTGTTCTGTCTGCACGTTACGTTTATGTGAGCTTTTATCTTTTTAATGCAGCACGGTTACACTTACAGCAGTTTGCAGCTTCCCCAGGAAACCATTGTAAATGGGACCTGTGCCCAATTGTTTTTATCCCAGTTAAGTAAATAAATGAAATATGCTAATTAGCACCCTATTAGCTCACAGCAGGGAGTAATCCAGGGCACTTTGATTGGAAATTATTCTGTCATCCAGGAAGCTGCTCTGTAACAGAATGTAAACTGGCCCAATTTTCTCTTTTTACCAACTGTGTCTGTCATCCAAATAACGGAGACGCCACTGAGCACAATTTATAGGACATGGTGATGCTGCAATGAAACCTCCTTTCAGTCTCCCACAAGTCTGGCCTACAGATACACTGGCAAATCCCAGGACTAGAGACGCTGTCTGCATTTAAATTTGGGGGTCATTTTGTCAAAATCACTTTCAAGCACGTAGTTGGTTTTCCTCCCTACAATTGTCATTTCAAATATTGCTCCAGAATACTTTCTGAACTTATCACAAATCCATATTAATGTTATCCCTTTTTTTTTTTAAATACCAAAAATATTGAGGCTGGGACACACCAGAGGTACATCTGTACAGAACAGGAAAATGTGGGATAAAATAGCCATAAATTCCCAACTTCAATATTTTCAAACTGTTAGCAAAAACAATTTCATTTTCACATAATGTATATAAAATATATATTTTAAATATATGTAATTATATATATTTCACCTCTTCGCTAAAAAAGCAGAATTGCCAGCCTAGTTAGTGCATGTCTGTATAGTCAGCCTGGCAACAAGATGACACTGTAAGTAATACAGGCACTGACAGAAAAAAGCTTAATAAAAACCAGCGTGTTTTCCAATCTGGTCTTTTAGAAACACCCATTTTCAAAGAGCTTTGGGTTTTTTGGGGATTACACACTATGACACATCTGTCAGGTTGCCACTGAGCATGCCAAAATCTCCATCATGGTTTGAGTTATGCAATGAAGCTTAGTTATGTCATAGAGATACTGGTAACACAATTTCTTTTGTTATCAAATTTATATAAAAAATTGCAGGGATTACCTGTGGATTTTCTGACTGCCATTTAAACCAGAGAAGGACCTCAATGTTCAATGTATTTAATAGAGAGGCAGTTTAGAGTGAGTTGTCTATAAAACTTATAGGTCTTCCTTCTGAGAAGACCCACACTGAAGCATTATTACTATTTTGCATAGATTTAAGGCCCCAAAATACAATTTTTTTTATATATTAAAAGTGTAGCTATTGATGACAAGCAATTTTGGTTTTATTTAAAGCAGTAGAATCTTTGAATTGACGTAAGATCTAGTTTTGTTTTGTATGAAATTACAGTCTTAATTCAGTAATAAAATTGTGCTTGCTCATGTTCACTACAGTATTACAGTTTTTTAATCTTGATATCCATTTACACCATAATTGCAGTATTTACATACATGAGTGCTAGCCACTGGAACCAGTATTTTAAATTTCAAAGGTTCCATTTTAAAGTTGGGAAATACAAATTAAGGACAGGAAAACAACAAGACCTTGAGTCGCACACCACAGTCCTCTAGTGTTTCAAATCTACGCTAATTACTCTTCCAAAAGGGAATTTTTTAAACATAAAGGAAGTGAAGATCATACTATCAAGTGGCTAATGTAATATGGGTCTGCTGCCTCCAGCTCAGCAATGCCAGTTAGGTCACCCAAGGATCAGGTCTTGTTCGTGCTCTCAGGAAGGATAGTTTTATTCTGTACGCTTACAATCCCTGACACAACGTGACTCTGATTCTCAAGGATCCTCTCCTTTAATAACTAAGAATATTGTGTGTTGTGTATCCAGGACTGTTCAGAAACATGCCCAATGGGTTTGTTCACGATGAGTTTATTTTATTTTTATTTTTCCTTTACAACTGAGATGCTGGGGTCTTCACTGAAAACTAAATAGCAAACATCAGTGACTCGCAGCGTGATGTGAACAGACTCAAAGGACTGTTTATAGATCTGTAGAGAATATATAACGTGTATATCTCTCTATCTCCCTTTTGGGAATGACCCCTTTTATCATTAGAATATATGCTTTCCCTCATGCAGAATAGGACCTTGTTTTTTTCAATACAGAACAAAAACTCACAGCCCCCCCAGTGTAATGCTTAAGAAAGTGGTATTTAGACAAATGAAGCAGTTAAGAAAACCGCAGCCTTCTGACCCAGCATTGCTCCTGAACACAACTGCAGAAGTACACAGGGAGCCAGCCACGACAGAGAACCTGCTGGTGGAAAACCCGTCTGTGGAGTATCCTGTAAATACCCTCACACCACATCTGATCTCGGAGCAGATCCGAGCCCATCTGTTCCTTCACTACTGGCAAATGTTTACTGAGGGGAGACCAAAAAGCTACATGTGTCTCACCAGTAGTTGATACCATCGAATCAGCATCAGAAAACACCAGAACATTCCCAAAGAAGCTGAGAGGACTGAAACGCTGCGCTGCTGGCGAGGAGACACCATGGTCAGCTTGGCTTTTATCTGCTCCAGTAACTGTGGATCACGTAGTTGAGTATCTGTCTGCTACATACATTTATTTAACCTGTTGAAAAGTCATGTGGAGAGGAGAACGAGCTCTGAATGCTTTTACACACTTACAGTTGCTGGGAAAAACATTGCCTTGAAATCCACATGTTCAATACATCCATCTCACTTTGAGTCTGGCCTTATGAAAGGAAAATTCACAGCCTGGCACTGGGAACGAAAAAACAGAGAGAAAAATCCCTATTGACGCATTAAATTAGACATGTTTGCAGGGCCGCCGGAGATAGCAATTACTCTGCTGCAGCTTCTGTGGACGGATTACAGCAGAAAACACCGACTGCTACCAGGTAATTCTACCTGCTAATTACTTGGGAAGACTTAGGTACTAAACTGACCTGAATGTTTTCATGGGTCCTGGGACCCATTAAAGGAAAGAACTTTAAAAAGCCACACAGTGATGTTGACAGGAACTCTGGAGCTGTTGAAAATCCATCAAAAATATTCTTGCAGTATAATGATTAGAGTTTCAGTCAGCCCCAATCTGTGCAGGCATTCACATTTACCAGCAGTTACAACAAAAAGAAGTGCTTTAATGGGGTGGTGATTTTTTATACACATATATATATATATATATTCCCCCCCACCAAAATGATGACTATAAAAAGCACCCACCGAGCTGGGCCTGATGCTTGCCAAGCGGTGAGGCACTGCCAGTTTCAGCTGAGGGGAGGTTAGGCGGTCGTGAAATGCTTCCATTTCGAAACGGAATGGTTGAATTCGCTAAGTGAAACTGATAATCAAACGGGGTTTAAAAAGAAAAACCCAAAGCGGGAGAAATTTGCGCAGTTTCCTAGCGCCACCTGTCGCCACCGGCCCTTCCCGCCGCCGGGCCGCCCGCCTCACCGCAAGGCCAAGGCGCCGGTGACTTCCAGGGGAAAACACCCGTCACTTTAATCTAAAATTGCTTTTTCTCAGGCAAAAGTCGCAATGTGGGGAGGGGGGCACTCGTTGGCAGCAGCACTGCACAGGGGCATTGCTCTAGCGAGGAGGTGGCAGGTAACAGAAACTGGTGGGACAGCAGGTCTGCCCTGCCAGCCCTGCCCCGCCTCCCTTCCCTCCTCAGCCGAAACTGAGGGGCAGAAGCTAAAAGCTGATGCTAAGACCCTGCTGCATGTCCAGGCTTCACCCAAGGCATGCAGTCCCTCAGCACAAACCAACCGAACCTCTCAAAGAGGGAGCTAATGCAGGCGGCATTCTCTGCTGCAGAACGGCCCCAGAGAGTTTATTTTGCCTTGCTACACAGGACGGGTCACTCCTGTGACAAGATGTCCTCTACGGCACAGCGAGCTCTGGTACAACTGTTCTGAGCCACCAGGACTTGTGGGTTGCTGCACAGAAAGCATGAGCTGGAGCTCCAGCGCTGCTCTCAAGAGCATGTGAGGGATAAAATAGATTGTCAGATCCAAACCGCTAACTCTCCGAAGAGGTGATGCCTTGCAACTTTTCTGGTGCCATGCTGAGACAATACCTACAAAGCTCAGAATTGGGGACCCAAGTTGCAAACAACTTTCTATTGTGGCAATAATCTGCCTCTAACCCTTCTCTGGTCAGCAAATCCTCCTTTCTTTGGCAGCTATTTGCAAAAAGGACTCTTGACTGTGGGATGTCCAAAAAGAAATCCAGACCAACGAGATGCAAAGATCTTTCCATCACGAAGAAGGTTCCACATGCAGTCACCGAGGCAGGAAAAAGAACAGAAGGAATAAGGAAGCTTTCTGTAAATAAATCTGCATCTACCACCACTTTCCACCCAGCACACTCCCCCTGTGGAGGACTGGAGTTGTCCAGTGTCAGACAATAAATGGGGCTGGGGTGTCATGGTCAGGAGCATGTAACAAAGGTTATAGACACGCTGCTAACTTCAGATCTCTTTGCAGCTTTTCTTTTAGTGTCTTCTACAGTACAAAGGAGAGTGGAAAACTCTGACAGAGCTCCAATGCACAGGCAAAGCCCAGATAATCCAGGCCCCACATAATCCGCATTTCACATCTAAAAATTCGAATCTTCTACCACTGAGACAGCCTGCCATTTGTCATTCTGTAAGAATTTGGGTATAATTAAATACTGCTAGAGATGCAAGGAAAGCTGTGTTATTTCCTGTGAGGAGAAAAAGGTGACTTAGAGGTTTTTAATATTATAGTTATTGCTTTTCAGAAACTCTCCTCAGGAAACGTTGGAAAATCCCTTCTCTCCAAATAGACAAGCCTAAAATTACAGATTCATTAAATCAGTGTGTGGGTAAGAAGTTTCTTCATATAGTATCACTAGGTTTAAAACAGAGAGAAAACACAACCTCCTTTCATCTGCTGAGGATGAGAAATCTATAACAAAAAGGGAATATATAAACAAAGCACACTGCTCCTTGGCACAGTCTTTGCTGTCAAAACTTCCTCCTGCTCAGGGTCCTTTTCCCCATTCTACCTACATTTAAACTATCACTGTCCCAAACTGTTATTTCAGGGTTGCATTAAACACTTTAGGATTTACTTATTCAGTGAGCAGTGATGCCACCAACCCTTCAGCTTGACACCAAAAACATCTGATCAAGGCTCTGCAACAGAATTTAATCCACTAGGCAGCTGCCTAACATGAGAAAACACTCTGTACACAATGCATCTCATCACATACTTCTGAACAAAAATATTCTCTTTATCATACCCAACAGAGTCCGCTAATCTTTTTTTGAGATCATGGCATACATGAAATTATTAAGAACAGTGCAGCAGGGGCATTAAATAAACAAGGCCCACAGATGGAAACAGCTGAAAATTACTAGATATATGCAGTTTAGGTCAATCTGGTTATCTTCTACCGAGTGTAACTAAACAAAATGAGCAGGGAGTAAACACTTTCATAAACTTAAATACTTTGAGCTGCACTAATTTAACTATTCCATCAGATTAATCTAATTTATCTGAGTCAGTAAACAAGAAAAAGATGTGAGCTGCTCACATTTTCCCACAAATAATATCCCACCATGTTTTCTGTGACCGCAACAGCTCTTGTCCGCATTCCACTGGACTTTCACAAATATTACCGTTAGGAACTATTTTTGCTCCTCCAGGCTTCACTTCTCTTCTGTAAAACGAGCAGCTATTATCAACATGCTAGTTCTCCAGCTAGAAAAGGAACCAGGTGTCCAAATCAGGGCTCAGTGGAAGCCGATAATTACGTATGTCTACAGATTCTCTGGTTTAGCGGATCCGTGCTACCTCCCGAGCCAACACACAACTCTTGATAATGAGGCACAGAGGTAGCAGCTGCCCTCTGGCTCTGTACTTCCGCAGAGGTGCAAACCTCTTTATGGCAGCTTTGTTAAAGCTGGATTTTTAGAGTTTCTTGCCTACGACTATACCTTGCTTCAACAAGGTGCTTAGGATCTGTAAGCTATTTTAAACAGGACAACAGTCCCACCAAAAACAAAGGCCCAGGGGCCTTGCAGTTAAATATGTGCTTGAGGGCCTTGCTTGGTGGTTGCTTCTTTTCAAAGTTCTCCAGAGGGTTGCCAGAGCAGCTTACTGCAGAGGTGCAGTATGTTGCACATGCACTAAACTGGTGTCACACCACATAGATATGCTGAGAAAACACTCAGAAGGATCTTCTTGATGCATCTGTGAATGCAGGACAGGCAAACAGGTTTCCCTAAGAGTCACGCCAAGTTCCATTAGTGGTTTTCCCTATGACTGTGAGAAAATCATTTTGTTTCTAGGCTCTGTTGCCAATATATAAAAGGGACTAATACTTGCATAACAACATTTCACCAACTCATGGAATATTGCAAACATTAATGTCCATAAAGCACAATGAGCAGGAGACTGATAAGACTTACTATTCCTACCCCAAGACTGCCACCAGTGGCTCATTAGCAGTTGACTTCACAGTCACACATGCAATTTTCCACACGGGCCACCTCCTAGGGAAAACAGATGGTGAGAAAGAGCGTTCCTTCCCCTTACCACGATCCCCCCAAAGAAGTAACTTCTCCATTTTGACAGGTATTTTCCCACCATTAACATTTAACTTCACAAAAAGAAAAAAGTGTTGGTGTGTCTTGGACAAATAAATCGCTATACACAGGAGAAACTAACACATTCAAAAGAAAAGGGCTATTTCTGTATTTGGAAAATTGCATATCTATTCTTGCTTCTTTTTTTTTTTTCCCCCTTCCCGGAAGCCTGCTAATGTTAGAGACATATTTGGTCATTTTGTCCACTGGACTATAACACGTTACTATACAGTAGATGACAGATGAAATTATCTTTTATATATATAATTGGCTTATATGTTCTAGACTTTCCCAATTTTGTTCTCACAGATAAACAAGAATGCAAGAGATTTAAAATGCATAGCTAGTTGCAGCAGTATCATTCTGTCTCTTACACAGCTCAAACAAAACCGCATCATATATGGATATTTTACTCAGCCCATGGAGAACTTTCTCTGTTCCACATCGTGGCAGTGATCCTAATGCCAAGGAGGGCAAATAAAGCCTCATGGTCCTCCTCTCACAATGCAATAATATTTATCTACGAGGTAAAAGCACATATGAAGCACTGGGTCCTATTTTCTCCTGACATAAGCATGTTGATTTAAATAAAGCCACAGAGACAAAGCTTCCTCCTTCAACATTGACACAAAATGTTCCAAAAAGACATTAAAAGGAGGGACCATCTATTTCTGAAAGGTAGAGATGTTTTCCCCAGGTCTCCCATGTTTCATATCTATTTCTCTACTTTTGTTGTAACTGATTTAAAGGTATTTTTAAAAGACAAAGATTCGGGTATTTTATTTGCAAAATCTATTGCATAGCTTTCAGTAATTAACTGCTGATACCTTTGAATGGAAAAGGATGCAAGAGGGCCATCACAGGTCTGACACTCCAGAAATTCTCTGCCTCCAGCAGCCCAGCACATATGCAGAAGCACACACACTAATGAACTGGCTAGCTCCTCAATAACAGCTGATTTATATAAACTACAATGGTTTCTACTGAGTTAAATGTATTTATAACACATTGCAACATATAAATATGCAGCAGGAGGGGACCCCATGCTTTGCATGTCTTTTGATCAGGCACTGTGTTTATTGTCACTCGTTTTGAAATTAGATGCCAAAGTAGAAGGGACTTCAATCACAGTAACCCTATCTCATGGTGGTTTCAGAGAGCACCCTCCAGCAAAATGCCTAATTAGCAGCATTTTCTGAAGATTTGGGGCACCCAACTTGAGACAATCTGCGTCTGATTTCCAGAAATGCTGAACATTCATAGCTCGCATTGGATCAGCAACAGCCCAAGGTAGCTCAGCCTGAAAAGGCAGAGATGCTTCAGAAGACTAGGCATTACTAGACACATAATGGGTGGTCACTTCAGTCTGCACACATACCCAGCAGCATCAGAAAACGTTACGTTGCCCGACTCCATCAGGATAAAATTAAACTTCTTGTTAACAGACAAGCAAAATGAAAAGGAAATCTCTGATTTGTATTTGAATTGCTGTTTTGAAGATTGTGGCATCTGTTGGTACATACCTGTTGTAGAGTTAAGCGTGAGCAGCATCCCATGCACAGACTCATTTATCTTGGTAGGTATTCTCTATATTTTAAGTTGTTCTTGATTTCTATTTCATTCCCTAAGATTCTTTATGTATAGAATTGTGATTTTGCAATCACAAGGTACATCCAGACACTACTTGAAAGTATTCCTTACAGCAAGAACGAAACTCAAGAAATTTAAGTTTACAAAATGCCTTGATAATGCTAGAATTAAAAGGATATGGGAAGAGAATCCCCTATGCCTCCAGCACTTCAAAGTAAAAGAAACAGATATTCTTTCTTTCTCTTTTTTGTCAGGAAAAGAGCAAACAAGGTGTTAAGATGGCTAAAATGGATCACAGAACAAAAATGGTCACATTTCCTCTACTTATAGAGTGCCACAGGAAAGATAGAATATTTATATCACCAAAATTTCTGCATTTAGACAGGTCAGGGAAGAAAGTGCTTGGTCTAGAGAGTCTGGCAACTTTTTCCTGGTGAGGGAGTAATTTTTGGTTTTTGAAAATCTAGTGAATGGTATTTTTGCTTTATAGCTTCTTCTACAGCTGCTGGTTAAGCAGCTGACGTGACTGTCATTGATAGGAAGACATTGCACTGATTTTTTATTAGTAAGGGCCACAAGCATCCAAAGGCTGACCCAAACAAAAATGATGTCATGGTTGCAAAGATTTGAATTCACATTTGAATTTAAATGCTTGCAATTACTCAACTGCATTTTTACTTTTTGGCTACGGGGTGATGTAGACACAATGTTAAAATAGACCCCCCACTGGGGGGGAAGCAGACACCAAATGCTCTAATGGTGGTCTCCAGCTGAGAACTATTTGAACTGTTCCAGACATGTGCTCGTGGGAAAGTGAAACAAGCCTCCGAATTTAGACAACT
>VYZW01042614.1:0-26979 GCA_013401315.1 Balaeniceps rex | reverse complement strand
CGCACCTAGGCTCCTCTCTGAGAAGGAGTTTAGAAAGCAAGGGGGTCTATTCTGAATCTCGTGACTCAACGGGAGGGTTCCCCTTATTCCCCTACATCTATGATCTCTCTGCAAATCCTTCTAATTCAAATGTAACTTATTTCTCCTTTGTGTGCCTCTTCCATGTAGTAATAGAGTGAACCTTGCCATCTTTGAATCTTTAAGTCGCTGTTTTGATTAATTTTGCCTAATCACTTTGTTGATCGACTGATGATTGAGTGCTATTAAAATATCACAATCAAATCCTGCGATTTGTCACTAGTAAATTCTAAACTGCTACTAAATCAAACTGTGTAAAGTCACCATTCACGACAAATTAACATAATCAGCTGGATTCACAAATCCTATTCGCGACATGCCCGAGTCACTGATCCAGTCCACAGACAGTTACCTGTTAACCACCCGCTAAAAATATAGAGCTAAGCTCCATTTCTCCACCTGCAAAAGCCCACCACTGCTTTATACAAAAAAATACTCCTAAAACAAACAAGCAAACAAAAAATCTAAATAGCTCACAAGCTTGAATGAGCACTCAAACCATGAAGGTGAAGCACGAATCAAAACCCCACCACACCAAAATATTGGTAAGTATGAGGTGTTTCTTTCCTGTTGAAATGCCTCTGCTTGATATAAGCAGTATTCATAATGAGAAAAGACCCTTTATCTACTGCTCAGTATCTAGGATATTATCCAAATTTAAATTCATAGTCCAAAGTAAAAAAACAAAACCAGAATTTTTCTCACTCTGGGCAAGCATTCTGATCAGAAGATCCCAGCACACCATAGTTTCTCTGCTCTTGGTTTCAGCTGCTTTGTGCGTGAACAGTGTTCAGCCACTATCAGCTCAGAAAGTGCCTCTGCGATTCCGCTTCACCGATCATCTCGCAGAGCTCTGGCTTCAAGTGAAGGCTTCAAACAAATGGTTGGCTACGAGGTATTCATAACTGGTGAAGGTAGCAAGGGTTGGATGATTTCAAAAACATCACTGCCACCCAAAAGACAAATCAAATGCCTAAGGGCTTACATGGTTGTTCAAGTACATTTGAGAATCTGAGCCCAAGTTATCATTCAAAAGTCACGAAGAAAGCCTGAGCCTCCAAAAACCAAGGCACTTTAATCACAGCCTCTTCCTTTCCTTTAGCATATTGTATGCATGAGCAGAAGGTGTATCTGTAATTTTGGAAAGACAGCAGAATTGAGCAGACCCCTCACCTTGTTATGTACTGCAGGGCTGAAGCCTACAGTGTTCCCTTAACTGATTAACTTAACTGGTAGAGCGTTCCCAGCAATGGAAAAAAAGTATTAGGCTTGAGGGCATGTCAACTAGGTTAAACTGACCAAAATAGCTGCCAAAGAACATACAATAGAGGTTTTGTAACAGTTTTCCATGCAGGCGCTCTACTCCCCAGTAACAGCTATTTTGTTTCAGAGGGATTAGAACAGTACCAAAAGGACAGGTGTACAGAATAAACCACTAATTCTGGAATGAAATGGTTCCATGAAAAGATAAACCCTTGCTTCTAAAAACCATTGTTCAACAGACAGTAAAATTAACATCAAACCAACCAACAGAGGTTTCCCTTGCTTCAGCCAGCCTGAAGGGAAGAGAACAACTTTTTCTTCTTCTCCCGTCTTCTATAGCCCTGAACAGTCACATCAAGCAAGGTGCTCTCAGATTTGCCTGGGCTGCAACATTTACACGGTATCACACGTGCTATAGGATACTGTAGTATTAAGCCCAAACACTAAAAAGTTAATTTGAGGCATCAAGCTGCCCTCAATATACACACAGTAATAAAATTTTAAAAATTAAAAAAATGAAAAAAAGATGGAGAGGTGGTAATTTGAAAACTTTCAATTCTCCACAAGGAAAACAGAGGACGTACGGAGGAAGCCTTGCCCCATAGGAAGGGATGTACAATGAATGGAGGCCATCCTTAGACAGCACTGCAATCTACACGAAGAAAAGCTCTTGTCCATAATGCAACATGTGCCACTTAAATAAGAAAGACCTTTTTTTTAACCTTGTATTTCACATTTGCTAGGCTGGCAGAACCACTTTAACCTAGAAGTCTTTGTGTATAATCTTCATTTCTTGTCTGTCCTCTTTTGTTTTTATCTTACATTTCATGTGTATACAGCTGGTATATAAAGAACCTTAGGCTGAACAGAACTAAAAATCACTGAGAAATCCTCACTGAAAAAGAAATCACTGCATTACAGGATTAGTCTGTTGAAAAATGGGTTTTTTTAAAGCTGCAAAAAAGGTAGGAACTGACCATGTATAAAGTCAAGGTTAGCTGCTGCATTCATGAAAAAGACAGACCTGTTTGCGTCATCAAAGAAGAGATGATTAGTTTCTCAGTCCCAGAGTGTCATTTCACAAATCTTTGATAAACCTCATCAGGTGAGATATCTCAAGTCAGTTCACATTTCAAAGAAAAAGCCCTAAATAATTGCCTTACTAAAAGTAATAAGGATTATAAAAACTAGAAAGCTATGATTTTATCAAAACAAATATTAACAACATTTTTGAAAGAAATTCCAGGTGTTCTTATGCATTTTAAAGCACCATTTTTCATCTACACATTTAACACCACATCGCACTTTTGCAAATGTCAAAAATCCCAAGTAAGTCAGCTTTTCTTTCTAACCCTTTGCTTCCTTTAAGTTTGGATAGAAGTTTGGATGCAACTCCCATGTAACAGTACATGATACGTTTTTTTAAATTATGTGGGACACAAATTTATGGCAAACAACACAGTAGTCACATGCATTGCGATGGTGATTACCTGAACCTCGGTTATCCAAAATGCCTGCTAGCTGAAATAAGATTGTGTGCTGCTGTACCTAACTATCAGGGGAACTTATTTAACATGATTAACTGAAACCCTGATCCTCTGAATTCATTTTCCCTCTGACATTTGGATTATTAAAGCTATAACTGCTCTGAAAAAGAAAAGGCTAAAATGAGCTAAGAGGCAAAGACTATTCTAATGACTTTGTTATTTTAAAAAGAACACCAGGTGCTTACCCAGGCAAGTAAAAGACAGAGTCCCCGACTTTGAATGGCCTACGGTGTACTCAGACACGATGCTCGAAGGCACAGAAAGGCCTGAGACGAAAGAGTACAAGAGTTACAGTAATGTGATTACACGGTTGCATAGTTAAGGAATGTGAAAATCTTGATGGTTCAGTTGCAAGTCTGCTGGTCATTTTGTGTGTGTAATTATTATTGATTTACGTCTTGATAGAATCTCAGAGAAAGCACGGAAAAAAGATTTGAATGAGAAGATCCAGGTGTAAACGCAGATTTTAAATGGTGTTTGCACTTGGCTTTAATTATTTTAATGGTATTTTTAATTCTGTTTTCTAAGATATAATCTTTTTTCTCTTGACTTCAAGTTATCATGTACTCTGCTTTAGCAAAATAAAGCGATCGAGAGTGGAATGGGCACTGAAGGCAAAGACTCAATAAAAGAGCAACATGCTTTTCAATCTGGCCTTTTAATACATCCACTATCAGAGGGCTTTGGAGGTTTAAGGGATTAGACACCATGACACATCTGTCAGATTATTATGTAAGAAAACTCCTGCTGTTTTCTGTGGGTAGAATGTCTGCTGTGGAATATTTAAAAACAGTTTTAAAAACAAAATCACACAAAAAAGGCAATATTTCTGTTGCTGCAAAGTGTGTTTTCATGGGAAAAAAATGATAACTTATTTTTCCTGGCCTAAAAACAAGTTCTATTTAGAGCTCTGACTGCAGGTTTGTATCTGAATATGGATTAGTAGAATACACATGCTTTTACTGTTCACAACAGAGATTATGCAAAAATATCAGGATTTGTATGTTGGCCTAACTTAGCTATAATTTACAGAGCCAGGAATCACCAACAGCATGCAAAGAATAGCAATGAAATATGAAATGGTAATTCACGTTACATTGCAGTTATATGCTTAAAAGCATTTTAAATGACTGTTGATCTTAGGAAGCTTTTCTGTATAAAACAAAAGCCAAAATAATTTCATGAAAAATACCTAATATCATCCTACTGCTCACATGCTTTGTTTCGGTAACACGGTTACACCTTGTCAGCGGTGTGGCAGGAGTGCCCGCATCCTGCTGCTGAGGGCACTGCAGAGCAACAGCCAATCTCCAAATTCACATCATACATGGCTGGAAAGCTGCAGCTTCATTAAAATTATTATGAGAAGCAGAAGTGTGAAGCCATCATCCACCACCAGTTGGTTACTACAGATTTAAGCAATTACTGTAAGTTCTGTATTGGTCAATTCTGATCTTCAAGTTCGGCAATTCTCACGCCCCTGCTGTGCTCTTTTAGACATCTCACCCTTACAGCAGGGGACCAGGCGATGCAGGGCTGTTTAGGTGGTAAGAGCTACAGCACTGTGTTACACAAACAAATCACAGAAGCAAACACAGCAAGAGTCGCATTCGAAGTTTCTCCCGTTCCAATAATTCCTCTCTCTCAGCAGCTGAAATCTACCTTTGCCAGAAATTCCATTACCAACTGCACAAAGCATTTTAGGCTCTGCTTTGCATAGACAGATGAGCAGAAAATAGCTGTCAATAGATGGGAACTAGAAAGAGGCAGACTAAAAATCAGCAGAGATCTAGAACACCACTACGTGTTCGCTAATAAATATGGCCAAAATATGGGGGAACAGATGGCAGAAATTTTTTTTTTAAATAAATTTGCGTGTGTGTATATACAAACACACACACACACACACACAAAATTTCTCCCAAACCTGACCTTCACAGGAGCACAGTATAACCGTGAAAAGTATTCCCTGCTCAGGGATCAACCCTAACTGGTTTTTTATGCTGACTTTATCACAGTTTGAAGCAACAGGGCTCCGGTCTCGAGCTCTAGCCATTACTCTCAAAGGATGCAGGCTAAAGCAAGAAACTCCTGTGCAGCTGCAGTGTATACCAGGGCACTTCCAGAGCACATGAAGCTCTTGGTGTAGACACGCTCCTTTGCTTACCACTTCAGAAACATCATCCCACCTACACAGCAGCCCTCAATTTTTAAAGTTTCCCCTACTTTCGGTGAGTGGGAACATAAAGGCAGCATGTTCGCAGCCAGCCAAATTCATTTCATCAAAACTTCCCAAAACTTTTTGTCTTGGACTGGTAGTTTCACTGTTTCACCATTTGCGTTCCTGCAAACCAGAGCACCACAGGCAGAAGGTTTCTACTAATAAAAGAACAGAGCAGCAACAGTCATGAAAATTACAGACCATGCTCTAAATAAGAACAGTGCAATTACAACATTGCAGATTATATTGACCAATACGTAACTTGTTAGTAAAGGATAAGCACCTTTTGTTCACAGGAATTGTACAAACTTTGTCTGGAAACCTTGAGTCATATTTTGTTTCTGTGTGTACCACTGGCATTCACACTGAAGTTAGTTTAATTCACATTGATAAGTTTATGCAATTTAATAGTTAAAATACCATTCCTGATTGATTGTGTACATACACAGACTACTACTATAGTGAGTCAAAAGAACAGTCAGTTCAACAATTCAACATTTTTCACAAAAAAGAATTTCTAGGAATTACCCTTTTTTAATCTAGAACTATGTACAAAAATGTAGATTTGGAGATCCATGAGGGTCTCTCGTTTAGATGCTTCTTGTGCACGTGCTCCTTCCTCAGCTGGGTTCCCTAGCCTGGCTGTATAACCCGTGATGAATCTCATGAATTCAGAAAGAGGGAACGCTCTTGTCACGTATTGGGAGTCAGCATTAGGAAAGTGAGTTCAGTCTATAAAACTAAGTGATCCAGAAAGTCCTCCAGCAGCCTTTCTGAATTCAGCTTTTAAACTATGCTAACACCTCTCATCTGGACAGAATCAGTGTACCCCCGCTCTGCATAAAACTAGCCAAGGTTATTTTGCAAGAGCCCATACTTTTGAAACAGGAGTTTCAGAAATGCTTTATTTCAATCTCAGATGTGAAACATTCAAAGTCCTAAGTCTTGAACGCTTTGACAGCCTCAGAATTATTAGTCTATACTTCTTTCAAATGCTTGTTTAGTCTAAAAATATTTGGAAAAAGGATGATGTCTTGGCTAGTAGTCAGAAAAACATATTTTTATTGAACAATCTATTCTTCCAGAATTCTGGATTTAAATATTTTGAGCAAAATTCATGTGTGTACATGCATGTAGATCTGTAAATACATACACATTTTGTCTTATTTACATGCCGTCCCTACATTTAGACTTTGGGCAGCTTATGCAGACACCTCTTCTAGCGGGAGTGAAAACAGGTTCAATCCAATGCTTATGCGCAGCTGGCAGAGAGATGCGAGAGCGGCTCTTCAGGGGCAGAGACTGCCTGGCACACACAGGGTCACTCTCTGTGCACAGAGGTCTCAGATGAAGAGCTCCTTGTTCCAACAGACACACCACAACAAACAAACAGAGGCTCAAAGCCTCAGGCGCAGCCAAATCTTGCTGTATCTTTGCTTAGCTCTCCAGAGCTCGACATACTCTCACTCCCACACCAAGCATCTATCGGAGCTACCCTTTTGTTCTTCGCCGGGAACTTTCACAGAATACTGAACTCTGAAATTAACTATTTTTTATTTTTAAATAGAAGTAAATTCGGGCACATACATTCAAAAATCCAGGCTATAGAAGAACATAATTTTCTTTCCACACACCTAGCCCTTCCTGGCTCCAGCAAGCCTTTCATGTGAGGTTTCTAACTATTAAAAACACACTATCATTTGCGTTGCCTCTGGCCGCGTTTCGATTCAAACTCACTCCTATTTTACATACATCTCATGTTTCATTTCTGTTACTATGCATCATCCACCTTCCTAATAAACATGATGGGATGCTGCTTCTGCTACAGCAATTCTTCAGCATCTCTGTTTTTCCTGTTTTCCTGCTCTCTGACCCCCTCCATCCTTCCATGGGCCTGAAGATGTCATTCAGCTGACATTTTGTTGGATTCCCTTAAGCAAATCCTAGCAAAGCCCATTTGGACTACAGGATCTTTTCAAGTGTCTTTGCAGAGTTCGGGACTCGCCTGAGGGCATCCGTGCCGTTGAGCCATGCACGGCCGCTGGCACATGCTGTGCATCGGACCTCCGGCACCGCCACCGCCCGAGGGCCCCCGTTCACAGTGTGTCCTCCCAAACGCAGGTCTGCTGTGTGCAGTCAGTGTTACTGTACTGAAGCCATGTCTATTATTGGGATGTTGGAAATGACTGGAAAGTTTACAGCACTTAGTTTCTACCGGCCGAGCAGAAAAATAGCTGCAACAAACTTGGATCTGTTTTATTTCAACCTCTGGACTACACAGGAAATAAAACAAGGAGAAAGGCTACAAACCATTTGTTCTCTCTTGCGTACAAGAGGGAGGAGAAAGCTGCCCTTTTCAGCCTGGCATGGGACAGACTTTGTTGCTCATCTCCCCCTTCCCCATGCCCGCTGCAGTAAGAGCTACCCTTGTTTCAGCCTACATAGATCCAAGGACAGGATCTAGCCCTGCTCTAAATGAGGTCGCAAGACCATGCCCCCAACACCTTTACGCCAGCTAAGGACCACAAGGTATAGTAATATATAGACAATGTAAACAACCAACGTGCTAATAACCAATTCCAAATCCAAGTTATGAGAAATGAGACAGGTAGGTTTTGGACACTGCAGGTAAGTATTTGTTGTCTGAAAACAACCTTGTGCATTACAAATCCCTTGTTCTTTTATTTTGAGCATCGCTTATCTCAAATTTTGCTTTAAAAAAAAAAAAAATCACAGCTACCAACTTAAGATAGACATAACATTTTAGGAAAGAGACTTCAAGGAACTTCCACATGCTTACCTAAATAAGTATCTTTATGTAACTGAGTGTATTTATTATCTTTGGGGCTAAAAGGATTATTCAGCAGAATGAAACTGAATGTAAAATAAAAGAGTCTCTACACACTCAGGATGGTAACAATCATTAATACTAAAAAAAATGCACATTTCTAGGTTTACAAGATTTTTTCTTTACAAGTCAACCAAAAATATAGCTGATATCTTGCCAAAGCATTTAAGGAAACTAAAAAAGTTAAGTACATTTAACGACTTTAGCCAAAGAAAATTCATGAATGCAAAGTCTGTCGTTGAAAAAAGTTTCTAACAGGAAAAAAAGCAGCAACGTTTCAGCGAATATATAAACATGTATCCTAAATGCAATCATAATGAATGAGGAAACATATTGTACATAAACATCTGAAAGACAAAAATATGATCCATAAAACATACATCATCGATAGCCGTAAACCTAACTAATAATTGCACCACATCCATCACACTCAGAGGCAGGTAAAATATAGACTCTAAAAGAGAGGACAATATGTTCCTGCTTACGGTGTAAAATGGCCACTTGCCTTAAGCACGTAGAGCGTGCCTATGTTGCTCTCTTTTGGTGAATGTGCAGTACTGACACAAATTTCTCTGCGCAACAATTCCAGCCCTTAAAAAAAATATTTATTCAACTCTACTTCCAAAACTGATCTTACAAATAACCCTTAGCTTCTGATTTTAAATACTTTAAATAAAAAGCTGATTATGTTTTCACCATTATTTCAGCTACGAAATGGCTAGTGATGCAAAACGTTAGCTGCTTTTGTCCTAGCTCCTTCATCAGGCTTAAGTCTTATACGCGACAGGCTACTTTACCAAAGTGATCAAAACCTTATCTACATGCACAAAAATATTAATCAAAAATATGTATGTTGAAAAGGAAGAATAATTTTGGAAAAAAAGATTATGGTAAGTTGTTTTGGTTCTTTCATATGGCAATGGCAGCCGTACTTTACTACTCTTGAGGTTAAGGCAGGAACAGCAAAGACCAGCAAACAGTAAAGCATTCACTGAAAATTTCAGCGTAAATACAGTTATTTGTGCGTAGTGGCAGAATAGACGGGATATGACAATTAAAACAAACTGATCCATTCACTTCATGCTCTAGCTCGTTGAGAGAACCCCGTCACTGTTCCTACGGAAGAGACCTAGCACGCACCCTAACCCAGCCCTTCCCACCTTGTGTGCTCTCTTGCATCTCGCCCTCAGTGGGCCTTCCTACTCTCACAAACCACCTGGTTTAAATTCTTCCTTACCCGACACCTTCTCACCAGTGATATCTCTATATCCTTATTTTCCTCCGCTGTTGTCCTATTTTGTCTCCTCTGTGTTAGACTGTTTGCACGTACATCTGTTGTGCTATAAAAATGTTTAATAATAATCCCTGTCCTTTCCACCTGGGCTGCACAGAACTGCGGTAATAATGTTTATAACCAACTCCATGTGGTAGTTATACAGGGCCAAGTAACCTTCAGGCTATTTCTCATTCGGGGCGAATAATCTAAATTAAAGAGATTAATCCTTAGGGTACACATGGGCTTACAAGTACTAAAGGAGGGCAAATACTTTTTCTCCATTTATTTTTGTGAATAAGCCTCATCAACAAAGGACAATCTTCTTAAAATAAGCACCTAAAATAAAGCATTCAAACCTACGTGTGTAAAAATAGACGAGCGTTATTCCTTACTAACATAGGAGACCACTTACAGTTCTCTTGGATTTCAGTGGTGCAACATGAAATGCTTAACACCTTCAAATCCTTCCTCTTTTACTGAGGTGTATTAATATGTTTTTGGGATATGATTTTAGCCACCACAGTTTGAAAGCTTTGTCCTTCTTTCTCTGGGAACAACAAATAAAGAAAAACATAGATTTTTGCATAATCATACAAAAAAGTAGTACTGAAAAAAAGTACTGATTTTTAGGAAAAAATCTCATCTTTCACTATCTTTCAAAAAGCTGTTCATCCTGCATGATCCAGATGTACCCACCTAATCTCTAAATCAGTGGAAATCGCACCGGGAGACGAGAGAGTTAAATCAGACGAGAGTTTCTGAGCATCTTTAAAACTTCCCTAGAAATCTGTGAGGGAAATCGTGTAGCTAAATTCTGCATCCATACACAGAACAGAGTAATAGCAGGAGAACTGCTGTGACTGTGCCATTTGATTAGTATTCCCACTACAGCCGCTGCCCCGGGAGTAACGAGAAGATGTATACTTAATGCAGCTACCCTGATGAGGGAAATTTTAAACTAATTATTACATATAAATAGTAAAGAGAGATTAATGGAGCCGTACTTCAGTCAAACAATTCTGCCAAAGTCATGAATGGTGAAAATATAAACTGAGTAATTAATTCATAAACAGCACCACACCTCTGGAGCAGAAATTCAGCTGCTTTAACTAACTGCACTACGTGTATCTTCGCACCACACTACAAAATCAAAACAACAGCGTATTTCGGGGAAAGTATATCAGATAAGCTGCAATAATGGAAACGGCTTGACATCAAGACCACCACAGTGAAAATCTGATGATATGAAAAACTGAGGTTATAACATTAGAGAAGACAAAAGATGATCACTGGGAACACAGAGAAAGAGAAATTATCACAGTGCAAAGAACAATTTCAAAATAAGGTCTAACTATTGCTTATTTAAAGTATTATCTGCATTAAATTTAAAAAAAAAAAATCAATTACTGATAATTGAAGTTTGAATCAGATATCAAACCAGCACATCTAACATGAAACTTAAAACTTGCCCCAAATCAATAGATGTGAAGAGTTACGGGAGGACCCCAAGAAATGGGCTGCTGCAGCTCCTCTCGGCCCCCTCCTCCTGCGAGCGGTTTCAGAACCCTGTCCACGAGGATGCAGCTGTAGGACCACATCTTGGATAGCAAAACGTACAGAGGAAACATTCAACTCAACCCCAGTATCAGATCGCTACTACTTCAGAGTACCTCAGGGCAAAAACCAAGGAGGAGATACATGGGCTCAGCGCAAGGGCAAACCTTGCGGGTCCCAGCTGAAGCGTTTGGTGTCTACACTCACTGCTCATACGCTGTCACTGGGTACTCTTGCAATTTGCTATACAGCCATAATTCTTTGTTCCTCACTTGAATACCACCTGCCTGCACCTCAACAGGGGTTGTGCAATCACCTTGAGACAGGCAGAAGACAGGGCTGCTCTAAAGGAAAAGTATATGGGGGTTGGACTAGAGGACCTCTGAAGGTCCCTTCCAACCCAAAGCATTCTATGATTCTACGATTCTACATGAATTCCCACAATCTAATTGCAGAGCAAACATTTTTAGCTTTCTGCTACCCTCGGATACAGACTTGTCACTTGTGAGATCAACTACAACACAAGCAAAGACATTTTTAAAACTGCACTGCAACGTGTAAGAGCTCGATCTTTCAAACACTTGACACAAGTTTAGGTCTAATGCATGCTAACATGGGAAGAGTCACAGTGACATCTACGCATCCCGTCCCGAGTTTGGAAAAATCACTTGTTCCATGGAGTATCACCCACTGCTGCATCTCTCTGGAAACCAGCCCCGACAAACTGCAAGGTAATTGTCAATTTTCTACTCAACGCTATTAATTGTCTCTTGATCCCCTGGAAGGACCACCCCGTACAGCTCAGCATCCCACCCCTCTTCCATTTCTGCCACCCTGCACGCCAGCTCTCGAGAGCGGGAGAGAAGCTGCCGCAGCCTGGAGACCAAGGGGAAGGGAAAATTAAGGCTCCGTTCGCTCTTTCAGGTTGGAGCTCTCTGCAGCTGCCAGGATGCAGCCTGTTACCTCCACAACCCTTCACAGTTCAGACCAGTTAATGCACTGCTGCTGATCTGAACTGCACCTTAACTGAAACAATTTCGGTTACAGTTGAGCCCAAACATGAACAGAAGGCAAAAATTTGGCGGTTACAGCCCCTCGACACAGCTGATACGTCTGAGAGCAACTTTCTACCACTGAGGTTCTACTAAGGGTCACACAGATTATTTAGCCTTTTAATTTACAGCTTACAGAATAAATGCAAAGTTAAATACGAAATCCCAATAACCCATAGTAAATAGGGAAAAAATATCCTGAAATACTGAGCTTTAAAAATTCAATTAAAAATATAAATAAATAAATAGCCAATCGCTGTTTTTGTAATTATTTTAACTTTGATCTTTAAAATCTGCAAGTTGACTTACGACCTATTGCTACGGAAATCAAATCATTTTTACAGTTGATAAACACTCAAGTTTACTAGTTAATTAAATCCTTTTTGGATTTTTTTTCCCTCTTTCAATTTTAACGGAGGAAAAGTTTAAGCTTTTAATAGCAAAATGGAGCAGCATTATATAATTCTTTTACTTGATGTTCTTAATTGCAATTACTGGTTTAAACTAGAGAACTCCTTTGGGGGGAGCTTGAGAAGAATTTGGGGTTTTCTTCCTTAACTAGAGCAGTAATTAGAAAATACTTGGCTTTTCTATACCTCTGATAATCTGCCTTTTTCTCTTCCAAACAACTGCAAGTTTCCCATATCACTAAGATTACATGAATTAGGTTTGCAAGTTAATCCCCAAATTATCTGTGACATACTTAGTTCATACAAGTTACACGTTAGTGACATTTCGGACTCCTGAGGGACACTAATATTTTATGTTGCGTTATAAAAAGATGTGATTTTCATGCAATACCACTCAAAATATAACTCAAAATATGTAGGAAAAGCAAACTGCTTTTAAAAATGAATAAACTTAAGGATGCCACGTTTGATTTGTATTTTTGCGTGTGACAATTATAGGCTTGGTACCGAAAGTATTTTTTACTAAGTGTCACTCACCGTGCTTCGAAAAGAAGCCCTCATGTTAGCAACTACTCAGCCTGAGAAATATTGCAACCCAGTGGAGCCTGATTGAACTCGATTCAAAGCATACGGTTTTCCAGAAACCATCATGACAGATTTCCTTGCAACCTGCCAGCCGACTACTGATAGCTTAACCCCATCCCCTCCGTCTGCCCAGGCCCTCCGTCTGCCTCAGCACCTTGACTGACCGCAGCTCTCCCGGCGTCCCGGAGCCCCCAGGAAGGGACAGCGGGGAGGCTGCAGAGCAAGGCTGGGTTTGCCTTTGGTGACCTGTGAGGGCAGAAGCACCAGCCATGACGGGCTTGGTCCATGCCTAGTTGGCTCCTAGTTCCTGTAGATGAATGCTTCTCAAACTACTGTCGGACAAGATCTGGTTGCACAAATGCTGCTGGCCTGTATATTCCACCTGCTAATACAACATAAGGTTTTTTAAAATGTATATATAGAGATACTTACTTGGTATTAATTAGTAGAAAACGACTGTTATCTTAAGAATTGCTCCTCAGTTAAATAGGGGTAGGGTCGTTTGTACCATTTGATTAAAAAGAAAGAGTGTCCACAGGAATTAAAGCTTCCAGAAGAATTTTTTTTCCCAGTAACCAATAAATACCAGTACAAAAAGGCTGGGGTAATTATTTCTAGACTGCTCTCTCACTTGACCTTGGCAACAAGAAAAAGTTAAGTTGGGAAAAATCTCCCTCCCTTCCCCAGCAATTTTGCAGAAAACAGTAATAATAATAATAATAATAATAATAGCTAAGAAAAATCATCATCAGTGGTGCTAAGGAATTCCTTTATTGCCATGGCACCACAAAACCTTCGTCCTTTGGGCTGAAGGGCTCGAGGTTGGAAATGGATTATTTCGCTGGTGTTTTGAACAAGCATATCCTGCAGGCTGAGACAGCCTCCCTTCTCAGAAAGGAGAATTTATTTTTTGTAAGCTTGCCCATGCAGACTTACAGAACCAAAACACAAACCAAGCCCAGCGTCAGAGGGATGGGAGGAAGGGGACATCCTGCAGATGACAAACTCTCCCTGACGCAGGCCCTGCTATCAGCGTCTTCGCTATTGGCAAAGCTGGCTGCCGCGTGCGGTGTAACCGGTGACATTCCTGACGTCTGCTGAGGACGGAGGCGAGACAGAACGCTGCCGAGGCACTGCGACGGCGTGCGATCTGCAGTACCTTGGTGCTTTGCCGTATGGCTCAGTTGCTTCCAGATTTCCACAACTAGAAATAATCTCAACTCTCAATACTCTAAGACCAACACAGCCAACCTGTGAAACCATTTCTCCCCACAGAATAGCAAAAGTTGGTATTAAATTTTACAGGGTACGGACACAAGAAGGGAGCATTGCTAGTCTCCAATTACTACACGATATTGAAGAGTGATGGTTCACCAGCAGATGTGCAATGAAAGCAAAGTTGCTTCTGAAAGATACGATGTTTTGTCTAAAAAGAGTAAAGCACAACGGCACAAGACAGTAAAGTACAATTTATTGTTGATTAAATAATTACAGTACAGTGCTCTACCTCCTGCCGAGACTCTGCAAGCTAAACCGCAACTCAGGTGAGATACAAATTCCTAAATAACAAAAATGCTGACAGGACAATATGCATATTAGCATTCCTGGATGTTGTTATCATTGTTGATACAAAAAAAAGATATACAATTGTCCTCCTAGAATTGTAGAACAGGTTCTACAGCAGCCAACTAAAATAAAAGTGTATACCAATTTTCTTGACTTGACTTGACCGTAATAGCCAGCAAAGCTATCCCCACCGTGTTGTTGCAGCCTGTACAGCAGAAAAAAATTACTGTGAAATAGATCCCATCATTCCAAAAGCTCATCTGAGAGCCAAGCTTCTTCCAAACGTGGTGTTTCTCAAGTAAGAGCAGGCATCCAATTACTTCAGCTTTCTAATCCTAAATAGGTTTTCTACTATCACTAATAATACCTGTATTTGTGTACTTGAGAGAAGATATATGAGAGGCAGAGATGTTACGAAGTATATTCATGGGATAGTGTCTGGGCAAATCAAACCCATTTTCTGTAAAAATATTTGTATTCAAACACAGTTAAGAACATACGCTGGGGTAGTTTGAACGCTGATTCACATTAGATGATCGTATCGCTATGAAAGCTTTTTCCTCAAACCCAGATTTGTTAACATTTGGAAGCTGTAAGACGTACAGCGCTTACTGTTTCCTCCACCTGAGCAGGCTGCGGGTGGGGGGAAGGAAGGGAAGAAAAACTGCAAACTTCCACAGCTCAGAAAGGACGGTCTGCGTCAGCGGCGCCTTCCCCTGCCGCAGCAAACAGCGCGCTACCCTGACAGCTCTAACGATGTGCGCAAGCAAGGTACCGGCAGCTTGTAAGGTGGTGAGTATAAAACTACTGCACTGTACACCGCATTTCCAAAAAAAATTCTCTTGCTAGCTATGCTCCCATTATTCACCAGTTGCGACCAGTACTGTCATACTTGGTGGCACGCCGGTGGAGCAGAGCATTTACCTTCTCGGTATGTCAAAAGGCATGTCACGGCTGAAGGAAGCTGGGGAGCTGGCTCTGGTTCACGTCCCCTGTTTCAAAACAAAACCAGAGGATGTGGTGACAGGAGAGGAAAGCACACTCCGAAACCACTACAGACAAAAAGAAAGGCATGCACAAACTCCGTGCTTGGCAAGCGACGCAGTGAAGTTTAGTGCACCCTGAGTATAGCCCAACCGCACAGCTGTAGGCAATCATGCTGATTAATCTGGCAAATCATCCCACAAATTAAGTAAATTAAAGATTGGAAAGATGCTGTCAGGTCCAGCTTACCAATGCTGGTAGAAATTATTTTAAGTGCCAGAGGAACTTATTTTTCACCGTGCCAGTAAGCTTTCTCAGTTGCTTCTTGCATAACGTATTAAACACCAAAGCAACCAACAACGTCACTAAACTTAATCCCCCCCATAGCACATTTGTCTCATACTGTGCCATTTTGATGCAGCTATTTTATTCATTCTCTGAATCAGAATTAAATAAATCAGATGGCTTGAATCCTACATAATTGTGAAAAAAAGCTCACTGCCATGAACAGCACAACCCCAGCACGGGGAGGGAAGCGGCCGCCTGCCCCATGACCTTACCCAGCAGAACGCCCGCAATCACCTAATGGGGCTGAACGGAAAAGGGTAGCTGGGCTGGAAGAAAGTCCAACTCTTCCAAACCTGACATATCTCTGAGATTGCTGACTATTTATCCGCACGGAGGGTTACTAAAAATACGTCTACGCGGCGCAATGCCCCCTAATTCATCAGGTACCAGAGAAAGTACAGATCTCCGCACAGGACGATTCGCCCTCCTCCTCACTGACAACGTTTAGTTGTTTGACTGATTTCCTGCCTTTGTAGGGATATTGCGCATCGGTTATTTTACCAAACAAACACTTGTACTAATGAAACCTGCAGCCGTACGTGGCCCACAAGTCTCTGGCAGAGCAAGCAATGGCAGAGCTGCGAGGACGCGACTTCAGCAGAGGAGCCTACGTGCAAGCGCTGCTTGGGGCGCAGATGCCCGCTCCTGGAAACACTGAGTTCTCATCCCTGTCTGTTCTCGTGCCAGACGCACCGTCGGGGAGTATTGCTGAGTCCGCTTGTGTGTCGCTCAGAGCTGTATTTCTCTTTGCAAAGTAAATTAATCCCATCCCTCTTGTGCAACGACCACCAGAGTGCTTCCAATACCTGAGTCAGATCAAGAGATCTGTGCACTACATAGAAGTTTGCAATACAGCTATTGCGTGACTTTGGTTTTGTATCTTGAAATGGAAGCTTCTATTTAGAAAATAGGGTCCTCTCTGTCCTCCTGAGAAGCTTCTAAGAGACAGCGGATTGTGGGGAATTGTGGCAGGAACAGCTGAGCGGGTATAATGCTAAAGATGGTCAGATGACACTATGCCACTCAGTTAAAAATCATACATAGCATTAAATTAAACGGTCTTTTGTTCCGCTGCAACGAGCAAATCATTTCCACAAAGCTGGGCACAAAGAAAACCTTTAATGTGAAACCTACTCCGGGATAATGCATTTTCTCACCAGACGTCTTGACTTCTCACAGCCTTTTTGGGCTCCGTGCTACTTCCTGACTGCCACCCTCAGCCTTCAAAGCCAGGGCTCCGCAGCGACTGAGCCACCTATGCTGCCAAACCCCGCCGCAGCAGCGCGCTGCGTGACGACGCTCCGCAAAACCGCGTGCCAGGAGCCGTGAGCAGCGGTTTGATGAGGGGGCAGCAGGAAAGGCAGGTACGGGTCACCTCCCTACGCTCTTCTACCCTTCGTGATGCTGCTGATAACTCCCGACAGGGGCAGGCGCAGAGGACGACCGACCGCGGTGCGGCCACCTGAGCCAGCACGGCATACCGACCGATTCCGGGCATCCGTGCCAGCCGCCATGTCGGCCGGGTACCGGCTCCCCTGGGCTCTGTGGAGCTACGAGCGGGCAGGCCTGCTCAGGGGGCATTTACGGGCCATACCCAGCAGTTGTAACTGTATTATATTATAGCACGAGTAATAACATCGGTGGTGAAAGCAGGGCAGTTCTAAGTTCAGTTCTCCTCACTAACTAAATGTTGCCTTTTGTTTTAAAAGAAATGAGGATATATTAAAAAAAACCAAGAATGTATCTGTCCTGCTCCCCCACAAGCATGTTCCTCCCGTTCCACATACGTAAATGGTAACGTTATCCCCGAGTTCCGTACGAGTCCTAAAGTGCTACAGGTATTTACACACCAACAAAGACTCCTCTACATTAACAAGCGATTTCGACAATGTAGGGAACTGCACAAAGAACACAGATGCAGAATAACAACTAATGCATGGGAATTTTACCACACACAGAGAAAAAATTACAAATGTTTTTAGCAAATACCGGAGTGAAAGATTTCCCAATAAGTATGCCATTTAACAGCAAATTATTTTCTCCTGAAAATGGGAATAAGTGCAACAGCTTCGAGTTAACTGTTTTAACACTGCATGCAAAGCTAACTTGAAAATATTCGCATTTGCTAACACCTAAATTAGATGTTAGAGCTGTCAATGGAATTCAGTCTTTTCACTTGAATACATAGAAAAAGTCAAAAACTGTGAACTTATGGGTTTATATTTAGAAGTGGATTTGTTCTAGAACTCCTAGCCCAGCTAAGGAACCATTCAGATGTTGTTTTAAAAGCTGATAGATTTGTTTACTTTCCTGTACAGACAATCAACAATTAGAGACTAATTTTCCCATAACAAGGACAAGACATTCCGTTCTAGACAGGACATTAACCCAAGGCCTAGGTCTACCAAACAGGTATCCTCATGAGGTATTTTAAGTAATGTTTCCTTTAGCATTATTTCAGCAAAACAATGCTTTCGAAAAAGTATTTTCCTTGCTCTTCAGACTTTGTACTTGGACTCCCAAGCTTGTTACCAAGACCCAGAGAAGCACTTGCTTTTAGCAGAAAACTCCAAGTCCTCAGGCACAGAACAAGTCCGGCCGCGTTGAGAACACGGCAAGGTACAGATTTAGACAGGCAAGGTACAGATTTGGACCTGCAGCATCCCGTTGTGGAAAGCGGCACCCTTTCCGGTCAGCCCTGGAAGCCCATTTCACAGCCCCAATGAACACAACTCCTGAAGACATCAGCAGGTATTTTTCTCCAGGAAAGACTAGAAGAGCAGATGCCATCAGGCCATGCTCTCCCAGGGTAAGAGCTGTTTCACACCATAAATAAAGCATGAAGTCTTTGTAAGGTTTCATATTCGGCGTTTCTGAGCCCATCCCGACAGCTGCTCACCCTGCCCTCGCACTAGCGCAGTACGAGAACTGGGGCACGACGCAGTGACCAGCATCCACGTTGCGATGGTCACTCCAGAGCAGGCTCCTCCTAAACATCTACTCAACACATGAGCTTGCCATAACTGCACCATTATCAACATGAGTTTATGTCAAGACAGCAGATATGGGGGACAGGCATCTTTTACGGCAATTACGGTTACCCACAGCCCTGCGCCTTGCGCTTTCGTGCTACCCAAGGAGCCGTGGCAAGAAGTTGCCACCACGCCAAGGAAGCACAGTGACTGAACCACCCCGGAGCCCCTCCTCAGCTGCCCCTCACCTGCTGCTGCCTCCCCGCGGGGCCGCCGGTGGCCCGGATGTCGGAGGGCAGCACCTGAGCCTTGCTGTTGAGCCCCACTCCCGCCACCGGGCAGCAGGAAGGCCCAGCGACACCAGGCTGGTGGGAAGCCACTGCCTGCGCTTCCAGTCAGCTCTAGATGAAATAATTGTAATAACAATGCAACAGAAAATAAAAATCTGCAGCGAAGGGCAATATTTTTGACTAGACTTCAGTGGGTTTCTAGAGAGTCAGTTATTAACAAAACTTAGCGAGGGAACCTAATGACTCTCCAGCTTTCCTCACGGGTGCCAGGAGGAAGCCAACCTCCCGCGCCGTGTCCCCAGGGACGCCCCAGGAGGCACCCGCAGGCTTTTGTCAGCCTAAAAAACACACAGTTCCTACGTTAAAGCCACTGAGCATCTTATTTCTGTATTAGAGGGATTCTTTTTCAGTTATGAAGGTTATCATACACCGTTACCAAACGCATTACCTCATTTTATTCGTGTCTTCAATGGGTAAAGATCAACCTATGGTTAAAAAAATTATCTCTGTTCTTTTGCTTCCAGTTACAACTCTTGTACAACTTGGAAATACACTTGAGATCCTGTTGTACCATGAACGGCATTTAGGAGGTTGGTCTCACCTCCACGTTTGATTAATTAGATGCTTCCCGAGTAAAGGTTTGATGGTGGAGCTAAGACGAGGGGTCAGCAGATCTGCTGGTCATCAGGCTGAAGGTTCAGCCGCAGTGGTGCTTGCAAGAGCCCAAGGCCAGAAGTAATTACTGTTTAAAGGCTCATTTACTAGCACCACTTACCTGGTCACGAAGGAAATGCTGCTGTTTTGCAGAAGGAAAGGAGTAAATGCTTCCACCTATGGCACTATCGGGAGCTGGACTGTAGGTGCAGCCCATAATTCACCCATAGACCATATACGCGCTTGTTCTGAGGAGCTGGCAGGGAAGTGTAGCATTATATTTATTGAAAGTATTGATTCACACATTATTAGGAACACAGTACCACTTTAGAAAAGGTTATCAGAAATATGAAGTAACATCAGACGTAAACCAACCATCCGGTCCATTTTTGTACCTGCTAAATGTATTTCTTTTCTAGATCTGTCCCCAGCGCACAGGTGTGGTTAGTAGCGCTTGTTCTGCTGGCAGATTGTTCTATACAGATGGACCTGTCCCAGCACTGGCTTCCAAGAACTGAGATCATAACGCAGTTTAAAAGAAGAAAAAAAGGGGAAAAAAGGGCATGTGAACCTACTATCGTAAGGCTCTGTTTGAGTCTGGCAAGCTAAGCTGGAAGCTGGTTTATCCTTATGGCCAAAAGCAGAATACAATGGAAGCTTCCCCCAAGAAGAGAGAATTTACAGCTTTTATTAGGTCTTACAGATAACCATAGTATGCTTCATCAGTAGTCACTGTATGGACCAAAAGAGAGATACAATTAATGTGAACATACTGTATTACTGAACTAGTATTACCACAAAAATGAAAAAGACTTTTCCAGACCAGAAGACTGCTTATACCTGGCTAATCTCAAGAGGTGTTTTTAATTGTTTACAAATAGTCTCATTGTCATAGATCCTGCAGTTCTAGAGCTGAGGCACTACAGCACAGGCATCAAAAACCTCACCCAAATTCCCAGTTTTATATATGCTATGACTAAAATTTAAAAAAAAAAATCATTTCCAGACAACTTCAGTCTCAAATCTCTTAAGTCTCTTAAATTTGTCTTAAATCTCTGGATATCAAAAACCTCTAACATACTTGCTCCTGAGGATAATTAGCCCCCAAATTATTTTTTTAAGTATACCTGAAATATATTGATAATTTACAAACACGTTTCAGGGCTACATGATTGGTAAGTAAACAAGTCTTTGGTAAATAATAACTATACTGTTCTTTACTCAGTTAAAAAACTTAATTAATTTTTAAATCTAGATTAACTGATTTTTTTACTACTTATTTCTCTAATGAATAAGGCTCATATGGCACAATGCTGAGTGGGATGAATGGGTGTATGTAGCAAAACCTGAATGATGTTTTCAGGTTACAAGTCCTGTTAATGGTAGGCTCCTGCTCTGGCTCATTTTCTTTTTGTGCCCTTCAGCCAGGCCCAGGAAGCTGAATCTGAATCAGAGCTTTCTAATGAATTAGATTTCCAACATTTAAAGGTGTCAGCGATCTAGAAAATACTGTCCATTGCAAGGATACATTCTACAGTAGGTACTGGATTGTATGCTAAAAACTACAACAAACCAATTAGTTTAAGGTTGAAATAATACATTATAGCTGCAGTATTTCCTAAAAATGTCTGCTTTACCACTTGTGCCGTAAAACAGAAAATCTATGCACTATGCATGCTTGTGCGAGTTGGAGATGACTGCTTGCTCCCAAAGGAAACCTAAAGGCACAGGACATAGGTAATGTGAATCAAAATCTGGCAACAAACATTGGCTTCCCTTTTATTACAAGAATCCAATTAGAAACTGAATGCCTAAACTGATATTTTTACTGTTTGTGTACTAGATGCCTTCACTTTGGCTAAAAGATACTATACCATGTCCTTAAAGAAAAACAGCAGCATCAAATAGATCTTGTGATTTCAGAGGAGAAATAAAAAGATGTATGCTTCAGGTTTGGCGTACAGAGTTTGGGGGATTATTTTAAACATGTCCAAGAAATTATCAGATTATTTTCGATGACTGTTGCAGTTTTAGTGTTCTACTATGGTTTTTTAATCATCTTCCTTGTTAAAGGATCAATTACATTTGAGACAATAAATAATATGCTTTACAATAAATAATATTCAGGTCAAAGTATTGTACTTACAAAATAATGTAACACTGTAATAGGATCTTCAAGATCAATTCCATTTTATATATTCTGCAGCAAAAATAACATTTCTAGTAGGAAGGAATTACTTATAAACCTAGCAAGATCTACACATTCACATGTGTGTGTAAACAACTTAACAAGGTTTATTACGTTTCCAGAAAAGCTATGCTTTTACAGTAGGTTTTCAGCTAAATGTTATCTTAATGTGGTAGTGCTTATATTTAGCTTCATGACAAATTTTAATTTGAAAAAAAAAATGGAGTGCCATTATTTACAAAGAACAGCAACTTTCCTTTTGCTTCACAAGTGACTGTATCTGTGTGTGAACAAAATGTTAGGGCGAGGCATTCCAGACGAACTGCAGCTAAGGTTGGACGAGGATGATTTCATGATGAACAGTGAAGGTCCTGGCAATAAATACCTACAAAGGATATGAAAAAATATAGCAGAGTTTACAGACAAAGGGACATTCAAGAGCAAAAGAATTATTTGTTCATGAGCCATACCTTAAAATCGTTGTATGCAAGAAATTATGTGCAATAAATACGATTTCTAAAACATACAGGGCATTAGGCACTACCTAACTCAGGAAACAGATCTAAACCCAGAGAAACTCTTAGCAAAATGTCAAGATGCTGCATGAGGATCAAACACCTTTCCAGTCCTTTATGTTTATAGCAAGCAGATAAATAAAACGATGGCACCCTGTGTAACACTACTACCAAAAATTAATACTTCACCCGTTGTTCTCTGTTACTACAGTACTATTTTTTCAATTTAAACTGAGTAAAAACCGCAATTGATATTAACCAGCTTATAAAAAGTTAAGTTGTAAAAAAAGTTGATTAGGGAAAAACCAGAAATTTTCTACTTTGGTTTCCAGCTCTAATTCTCTAAAAATAGATATGCTATCATTACTACTCTAGTAAAGCAAGAAACAATGATGCTACAACCTAGTAAGTCACATCAGTGACTATCTACCTTTTAAATTCAGGCAACTATATAGCCGGTATTTTATGTAATACTATAAACAATAATTTATCATATGCCTAATACTCATTCTTAAATCTTTTCATCTTATCATTTCCTAATAGTTAATTGCAGAAATCATTAGATGAGCACAGTAACCGTGCAAAAATAACATCCACACTAAATCAGAATTTCATAATGAATTATGTCAACGTTAGGATGAATTAACGCAACACACTGTATATATTATTGCTTAAAAATTGTTGCACCATTCTAGTGAATCATATTGATTAATGATGAATAAGTTAAAAGACCGATCCTACTAATTACATGGATAGAAACAGCATCACACTGTCAATGGGAGACAATCTATATAAGAAAGTGTACACATTTGGTTTGTTTAAGCTTTGAGAAAAGCTATTATAATAAAAATATTATCACCAATATTTTTTTTAAACAAATTACAAAAAAACAAAGTCTGATTTGGTATGGGTTGGTCGTGAGCTTGACAGTTCACTACGTCGCCAGACGGAGTCCTGCCTTTGCTTGACGACACAGTAAAAAGCTCTAATGCTTCCCAGAGAACATGCCGTGTAATAGACCAGATTATTTGGCAAGCTGTAAGGATCTGGCAGTAGATGGTATTTTTTTTTATTTCTGTAACACAGGTGAATTTATTAAAATATGAAAAGTCTGACTTTTTACACTGTTTAATTTTAGCTATTATTTTAAAGAGATTTTGGTATAGTTTTTGAGCTCTCCTATTGTTTTCTTTACACTTTTAATTTTGTGAGAAAAAAATTACATTAATACATATTTATATTAATACTCCTTCATTCTCTTCATGGCATATAGTGGACTTACAGTTAGGAGATGGGACTGAGAACAAATTTGAAAAGTGAGAAAAGAACTCTATGGCTGCTTTCATTATCTTTTTCTCTCTCCCTGTACAAATACATTTTCCCAGCTAAAGAGGTATCTATTTGTAATCTTTGAAAGCTTTAGTTTCACAAGCATTTGTTTCATAAACACAAGCAAAACAAAAAATTGGTTTGCGCTCAGACAAAACAAAGTTCTTCAAATTAGATTTTATAAAGTCTTGAAAAAATTGACTTCTTGTACATTTATTACATTATATTCTGATCTCTTCTTGCACTTCACACAATTTTACAGAGTCAAGAAAACTATTATTAGTAGTGCAGACTCTTACATCATTTAAAAACAGAAACCTAGATGAAAAGTGAAATAGTATTGTGGTTCTCCCATTTCTAGAAAAATAGCTCATTAACTTACAATTGTGGGGCATAATGGGCAAGAGCATTTATTTCCATATGGATCTTTCATTTCACAAATTCCCGAATATCATGGTTAACTAGCATATTGCTGCATCCAGAGTATAGATGTAACATTTGGGGAGTTTAATATAAAAACTGTAACTTTAATCGCTCAGAGTTGTCATGACACTCCACTGTTGAAGACATACTGATATTTAGGATATAGAGGGCTTAGATTCCTCTAGCCTGTGAAATTTATGAATAAACTTCCATTCAGCATCCAAAGAAACACAGAAACTGGAGATGAGGAAGTTCTATTGGACCACCCCCTTCACTGCTTTCCAATGCAAGCCTGTTGGCTGCAGTACCTTAGAGTAATCCTATCAGTTTGAATAGTTTGTGGTTGGTCATGATGAAAAATTTTCTGCAGTATTGACAGTAAAAGCAATAAAAACTTCAAGGTTGAAGATTTTCTAGTCTTAGCTAATCCACGTGACTTTACCATACTCCTGCTATAGCTCAGCAGATGTTAATATTGAACATGATTTGTTTTGTGGCTAACATACTTCTACTTTCGCTGTGACCAAATTCAGTTCCTGGCTGGTTTTAAATTATGTTAGAGTGCCTTAAGATCCATATGACAATAACAAATGGGTTCGGTGTATCAAATAACTAGTCTGAGACATAGCAAGTAAGCAATTAAGTCATAAAATAAGTTTAACAGATAATATATCAAAAGCTTGCTTTTCACGTAATATTTAACTCATAAAGCCCTTCTATGAAATAATGTCTGTAAGATGTTTTATATAAACAAAGGATTTGTAAGTTTACATACATAATAATTCAAATTGCCATTATGGATAGAATTTGGAACCTAAGTAATTTGAAACTTACATTTAATTCTCCACCTACGACTGTTAAATTGCAGATCGTCGACTCCCACAGTTGGAGCATTTTCAGTAATCCCTACACTGACAATATTATAATCCTTATTGTATCCGGTTGGAGAACTAAACCAGCCCACGGAGAATCGGGTAAGTGCCAAATAATTTTTTTACTATATGATGCTGTTTTGCAAGGTTTGAAAGTATATTTATGCTCTGTAAGATGAAATAATAAAACTTTCAATCTGTAGGTTTTGGAAATCAACTTTGCAAAACTGTGCAATACAGTAAATCAGATGGCACTTACCTGACTCTTGGCTGGAGCTGTGCCCCTATAGCATCCCACTGCGAATGTGGAGCCAGAAGTATCATACATGTTAGGATACCTCTAGGAATGCAAATCTGGAATCAGTGACTTTGAGGGATCTGAGAAGGGGAAGAAAGGAAATTTTCAGTTCACTTTATGGAAAGGCTTTGCTGCAGCTACTTGGGCAGTAGGCAACCAAGACTTTAATAAGTGTAGTTTCACACAAAATGTGTGTATCTAGTCTTCTTTTAGTAGCACTTCATGAGTGGGCTAGAGAGATCAGAATAATAGAAACTCAGGATCAAGGGAAACGATGGAGTTTTGCCTTTTGGGGTTTTTTTAAATACATAGTGAACTAGGCTTAAAGAGAAGTGTAGTGGTAGCAACATTGAAACCTGTTCCAATGTTATCCTTTATACTTATAATTTTGGAAGAGAATATTGAAATGGATACCTTGTATCATCCCAGTGGGGGCTAATCCCAGTTGGGGATCCTCTTGAATCTGATGAATATTTGTAAACCACCAGCAGGCAGTGTTTACAAAGCTGTACTATTCGTTGGCAACACTGGAGTTGCTCAGGAGTCACCACCTCTGTGCTTTTACTGAATATGGTTTCCCAAGAGCTCCTGTTACGGAAAAAGACACGACTTCAGGTTTTCTGTCACAAATTGCAATCTGAGAGCTTTACTGCTTTCTAGCAGATTTAACAGTAGAGGAACAAGACAAAAAACATGACCCTGCCTGTTTACAGGAAAGGTCTATACTATTTAACACAAATACTGGCAGATGCTGAGTTTCTATTATTCNTAATACTCTCCTTCTAATTTAAGTACATGATACTAAGAAACAAATATGAAATTAATTTACAGGAGATCAGTATGTGCTCTGCTTCCTTATCCAAACAATAATATGAGGAAAGTTTCTCAGTTTAGCCATTCAAATACTACTTATTATTCCACCTGGTCATATGGGGTTGGTCTTCTACAATTAAGTGCAACTTGCAAAGTGTATCTATAGAAGCATTCCTTTTTGAAATGCAGACCATCATGCTTTTGTTTTCTTAAAAAGCCATTTCTCTTTCCAAAAAACCCCAAACCCTACCATACCAATGTAAACCAGGTATGTTTTACCATAGAAGATAACAATAGTTCTTTGCGTACACCTCAACACTTCTCTTTGTGCAAAATTCTGACCAGATTACAGACCCTTACATCCGTTTTAAAGGCAACATGGTCCCTGTGAAGACTTTTTTTTGGTCAAAACACTGTCCAGTAGCACAGATGGTTTGCAAGCTTGAGGTTTTTTGTTTGTTTACGAAAGAAGCACTTCAAAGAGTGAGGAAAATTTGCTGCATCTGGCTTCAACATAGCATCCAAGGTGATTTAGCCTTGTCCACTGAGATCAGCAGTAGATTTCACATCCCCGGTGTAGGAAGTTTGTCCTTAAAACAACATCAAAGAACCAGCAAGCTTACTTCTGCCTGGTGAGACTTTTAAAATGATGCTGTATTAGGATGGAATTATGAACATTAATGACTACAGGGTAAGCTGTATGTATTGCTAACTGATTTTTCAGCCTGGCTCCTCAGTCTAGATAATACATTCCAGCTGAAACTGTTCAGTCTTACAGAATTTCCACTGCACATATAATTTTCAAGTGAAGCAAGCATTTCTTGTTAATTATTATCCATATAATGAATTGTTTAAGAAATATTGTTTATGAGGCATCAAAACTGTTTCATTTC
>VYZW01042611.1:326-13206 GCA_013401315.1 Balaeniceps rex | reverse complement strand
TCAGCCCCGCTCGGGCGGGCGACGCCATGGGCGTAGACTTCGACGTGAAGACCTTCTGCCACAACCTGCGGGCCACCAAACCCCCCTACGAGTGTCCGGTGGGCACCTGCCGCAAGATCTACAAGAGCTACAGCGGGATCGAATACCACCTCTACCACTATGACCACGACAACCCCCCCCCGCCCCAGCACACCCCCCTGCGCAAGCACAAGAAGAAGGGGCGCCAGGCCCGCGCCGCCAACAAGCAGTCGCCCAGTCCCTCTGAGACCTCCCAGTCGCCGGGCCGTGAGGTGATGACCTATGCCCAGGCCCAGCGCATGGTGGAGGTGGACCTGCACGGCCGTGTCCATCGCATCAGCATCTTCGATAACCTCGACGTGGTGTCTGAGGATGAGGAGGTTCCCGAGGAGGTGCCCGAGAACGGGAGCAATAAGGAGAACACGGAGACCCAGAGCGTCCCGCCCAAATCCGGCAAGCACAAGAACAAGGAGAAGCGCAAGGACTCCAACCACCATCACCACAATGCCTCGGCTGGCACCACTCCTAAACTCCCCGAGGTGGTGTACCGGGAGCTGGAGCAGGACACCCCCGATGCCCCACCTCGCCCCACCTCTTACTACAGGTATTGTCTGTGGCCGGGGCGCGAGGAGGCTCCCAGGCAGCTCTAGCTCATGCCCTGGGTCTGAAGGCGGAATTGGCCCTGCTCTGTGCAGGCAGCTTGTCCATGGCTCGTGGAAATGGCCTCCGTCTGCCTCTCCCGCGTCCCACGGAGCTGGCCATCCCATGGCTTCAGGCTCTTGGAGCTCTATCTGGCGTCACACCCTGTTTTTGAGGGGTCCGTGCACCTGCAGAGCTCTCGGTCACTGCTTAGGTCATTGCCGGCAGTTGGATTGCCGCGCTCTTTCCTTGCTGGGACGGCAGGTGCAGTTGTAACAAAAAATGAATGCATTCTCCTGCCTTCCCTACTGCTCCTCAGAGGTGTTCTGGGATAGCTCTAGAGCTCCCAAGCACCAAGGTTTACCCATAAGATGCGTGTGTTTGCAGGCTTAATGTGTCTTTGTTGTCCTATGGTTTTTCCATGAGTGGTTTGGTGAGTGCAGTGGCCCAAAATAATACCTCAAGCAGGGAGTTAATACTGAGGCAAAGTAAGGCTTGTGTGGCCACCCCTGCCGTCCAAGTCACCACATGCCCTGAAAAACCGGCACCACGTTCCAGGGATGGGGTAATGACATTATTTTGTGTCAGGGTGTTAGAAACGAAATCTCCCCCTGAGGTGTCTGCAGTGCCGCTCGCTGCGATGGCAGGGGGTGGTTGCCATCAGTCACTGGAGCAGCAGCCTCAGGGTTTGAGCACTTTCCTCTCTAAATAACATCCCCTCACCCGCAACTGGGAGTGAAAGAGAAGGGGGCGCAGCCACCCTTGCCAGAATTAACGAAATGTGGTGCCTCCATGCCTGGTTGCTGTTGTGGCTTGGGCATGAGGCCGCTGTCTCCAGAGCGCCTGGCACCTGCTTGGTGGCTTGTGCAGGTTCCCATCTTGCGCTGATGAGTCTCCAAGGCCCGTACCTCGCCCGTTAGACGAGGGTTATTTTGTCTGTGTCATGCCCTATGCACTGTTGTGCTGCTGCACTGCTCGGGGTGCAGCAGCATCTCCAGCTTCTGCACGTTCTTGCCTCAACCCTGGGTTTTTTTTTGTTTGTTTTTTTTCTTACGGCTTGGCTGTAGCATTTAAACGTTCCCTCAGCCACGGCCTGCGGGAGATAGGGCTCAGCAGCTCTGAGACCCTGCCGGCCGTGCCCTCACCCTTCCGTGCTGTCCTTCCAGGTACATTGAGAAGTCGGCAGAGGAGCTGGATGAGGAGGTGGAGTACGACATGGACGAGGAAGATTACATCTGGCTGGACATCATGAATGAGCGGAGGAAGACCGAAGGCGTGAGTCCCATTCCCCAGGAGATCTTTGAGTACCTGATGGACAGGCTGGAGAAGGAGTCCTACTTCGAGAGCCACAACAAGGGAGATCCAAACGCCTTGGTGGATGAGGATGCTGTCTGTTGCATCTGCAATGACGGGGAGTGTCAGAACAGCAACGTCATTCTCTTCTGCGACATGTGCAACCTGGCGGTGCATCAGGAGTGCTACGGGGTGCCCTACATCCCGGAGGGACAGTGGCTCTGCAGACGGTGCCTGCAGTCACCCTCACGAGCCGTGGACTGTGCCCTCTGCCCGAACAAGGGGGGGGCCTTCAAGCAGACGGACGATGGGCGCTGGGCACACGTGGTCTGTGCCCTCTGGATCCCGGAGGTGTGCTTTGCCAACACTGTCTTCCTGGAGCCCATCGACAGCATCGAGCACATCCCACCTGCACGCTGGAAGCTGACCTGTTACATTTGCAAGCAGCGCGGCTCCGGGGCTTGCATCCAGTGTCACAAAGCCAACTGCTACACTGCCTTCCACGTCACCTGCGCCCAGCAGGCCGGGCTGTACATGAAGATGGAACCCGTCCGGGAGACAGGAGCCAACGGTACCTCCTTCAGCGTGCGCAAAACCGCCTACTGCGACATCCACACGCCGCCGGGCTCCGTGCGCAGGCTTCCCGCCCTGTCCCACAGTGAGGGGGAAGAGGAGGACGAGGAGGAGGAGGAGGAGGGGAAGGGCTGGAGCTCTGAGAAAGTGAAAAAAGCAAAGGCCAAGTCTAGGATCAAGATGAAGAAGGCACGGAAGATCCTGGCGGAGAAACGAGCTGCAGCACCTGTGGTTTCTGTGCCCTGCATCCCCCCGCACAGGTACAACCCTTGGCTGTGGAGAAACTTCTCCCTTTCTCGATGCCTCGTGTCCCGCTTTCCACATGGGCATTATCTTGTTCCTCTCCTTAGCTTTTTGCACAGGTACTTTTCGCTTTGTTCTCGCAGAGGGCTGTTGGTGGTTTCCTCTGGGAGTCCTGCAGAGAGGCAGGGCGATGCGCTGCCCCGCAGAGGTGTCTGGGCCCTCGGCAGGGCAGGAAATAGCTGCTGTTAGTTTAATGTCAGAGAATGAACTTGGCCGGACGTGTCGGGAAGCAGCTGGGGGTTCCCAGCGCTCCCTTCCTGTTGTGCTGACCTCAGGCGCTGGAATAAACTGGGGAGGGAGGAGGGGGCTGCTCTCCTCTCTGCTGAGGTTTGTTTTCTTGCAGGGCTGTGCTGGGGAAAAGAGGGAAGTGTGGGAGTGATTCAGGCCTGAGAAATGGGCTAACCCAGGGGGTTGTTTTGGCTCTGGAGCAGAGAGGTCTCGTATTGGGATCCCTGTGCCCTGCTGAGCACAGCGCGTCCATCCCAGCAACCGCTTACCCCTGGCTGGGCTTCCTCAGTGTTTTGCGCCAGTCGCAGGCAGCAGCTCTGCCTCGGTGCTGCCTGTCGGAGCGGGGCACAGAAAGCCTCTGCACAGCTGTCTGTGAGAGGTGGCTGGAGGGGACCGGGACTCCTGCCTGCTGAGGGGCATGGCTGGTGTGAGGTTGGCTTCACAGCACGAGGGCAGCACACTTGAGGCCTTGCCAGGGGTCGTGTTTCTGTCATGTCCTGACCCTGAGGGCTCACAGGAAGGTGCAAACTCCCCGTAGTTACAGGTGTACCACCGTGTGTCTCGCTTTGGTCTGATCATTGGGCTGGCATTCAAATCCTGAAACAAGAGCATCCGAGAGCCTTGCCAGAATTTGTCAGTGTAGTTTGTAACTCTGGGTGTCCTCGGCAGTGTGCAAAAGCACGTAGAAGCATCTTAGGACGGTTTTGGATCTTGCCACACCCTGCAGCAGGCATCGCACGGTTGAAGCGCAGGTTGGGCATGGAAGCGTTTGCCTTCATGGTTGTGAACCACCACCCCGGAGCTGCTGAGCTTTCCTCCTCCCTGCGGCGGGAGCTGTGCCGGGGGTGTAACCCTGTGAGGCCCCGGCACCATACCTGCTGGCCCATCAAGCACGGCTGTGAGAGCGCCAGGACATGGGACCGCTGCTTCCCTGCAGACCCTCGAGACTGTCTCCTGTGCAGTCTGAGGGGAGCGTGCAGAAGCCCTGGGCTTTGCTCTCTGGGCAGTGTTCTGGTGACTTGTGGAGGCAGGTCTCTGCTCCAAGGCTGCTGGCTTTTTGCCACAGTCTGTTTGTGTCCTAACCTTATGTTTTTGCTCACTCGGGGCTTGCTCTATAGCTGGAGCCTCTTTTCTTATGTGTGGACGTGTTGGCAGGCAGTTTGTAGGCTCTTGCTGCTATCGTTACACTCACAGCGAAACCCACACTGAGCTAGAAGCTGTTAACCTCTCCCCAGGCCTTCCTGTTGGGATTAATTATTCTTCAAGGGCTGTTGCCAGAATGCCAAATGTCTTCCTGTGGGAACTGTGCTTGGCCGGCTGTGGCATATGAGGCTGCTCTCCCAGCCTCTTCAGCTGAGGCTGATGCAGGTCGGGTCATGCCCTGCGAAGAGCTGTCCCTGTGAGACGGGGAGATGCTGGGGGTTCATCCCTTTGGCTCCCCTCTAGCAGGGCATCTCTGTCCAGCTTTGCTGAACGAGGCTGTCCCAGCCCCTCCAGGCTTTCTGCTGTTGTAGAGAGTAGGAAAATCCCTTACGTGGTGTTTTGGGCCGTTTGGGGTAGTCCTTCATTAGCTCAGATAGGAACTCTGTTGTGCTCGTGCCTCCTGTTCCCTCCTCACGCTTTGCCAGGTTTGGTCAGGTTACGGGCTCCCTGGGGCTTGAGTTTGTTTGGTAATGTTTGGCCAGGGCCTTTGTCACCATGAGCAGCCCTCAGCCGGGTAAATAACGGGTTTTGGGACAGCAATGCCATACCACTCGCAGTCTCGGGGACTGTGGGAGCTGTGAAAGGTCCAGCCCCCGATGCAGCTGTGTTATACCCTGACCTGGCGCAGCCTGCCCCAGGCTTTTGCCCAAAAGTTGGCAGGAGGTAGAAGGGAAAAGTCTGTTTTGGAGAGGCAAGACTGGATGTTTCCTGGTGTCCTCCGTTGCGGCTGATGTGGGGGGGACAGCTGCCCTGCACGACTTGGTGTTACAGAAATTCCTGCCACGGGAAAGGGTGTTCTCTGCCCAAGGAGCTTCTCAGCTGCTCTCGGGTGGCCTTGCTGCCAGGGCTTCTGCAGCAGTCAGGCTTGCCTTGTTGATGGGGTCTGTGGTTCCTCTCCCTTCTTCAGGCTCAGTAAGATTACAAACCGTTTAACCATCCAGAGGAAGAGCCAGTTCATGCAGAGGCTGCACAGCTACTGGACTCTGAAGAGACAGTCCCGCAACGGTGTGCCTCTGCTCCGCCGCCTTCAGACACACTTGCAGTCACAAAGAAACTGCGATCAGGTAAGGGCTGCTCGTTGGGGTGCTGCAGGGAATCCTGGCTGCGCGCGCGTGCTTCCTGCACCTTCAGAGCTGTGGGTTCAAAGCCTTTGCTGCATGCGGTGCCTGCAGGCGCGGAAGGGGGGCCAGGGGTACGAGCTCCCGGATGAGGAAAGGGCAGCCCCAGCTGCTTTTGCTGCTTCACCTTCTCCTCCGCTCTCGGCGTTCAGAGATTTGCCAGGCAGCGACGCCGTTGGCAGCCTGCCACGGGAAGGGAATCCTGCCCTCTCATGCTGCTGCACAGAAGTTAGCTCCTTCCTCGTGCCCATGTTTAGCTGGTGACGATGGCAAACCTGTCAGAAATGGCTCTAGTCTGAGGCTGCTGTGTCAGTGAGTGTTGAGAGAGATGGCCGGAGATCTCGAGAAACAGTCTGGAAGGAACCAAGGCCTCGCTTCCAGTTTCTGAAACTGCTCCAGGAGCGCTCCCTGCGGGTGCTGCTTCCAGCCCACTGTCTGCCTCAGCCCTTAGTCAGCGCTTCACAGATGTGAAGTCTCTGGTGCCAGAGAGGAAGATTTTTCTTCTGGCTCCCCGTCTGAGCTCTAAATCTTTCTTTCTGAGCCCTTTGAAGACTATGACTGGGCAGGGGTTTCTCCTGCCTTTGCCCCCTCTCATTTTTTTATTTGTTGGAGAAGAGTTGAGACTGCTTCTGCTCATCTTTGGCTATGGCAGAATAAAAGTCGGCATATTTTGGTGCTCCAGAAGTGAAAGCAACCAGAGCCGTGTTCCCTTTTTGCCCTGTTGCCCTTTGCTGGAGCTCTAAGCAGCAGCACAGACCCTGCTATTGTTGATCTCTGCTCTTGGGCAGCTGCAGGCCGTCAGTTGTGTTAGGAAGAGTATTTCCAGAGGCTCGGGATGTCCGCCTTCTGGCATCCTAAGGGCTTGGTGACCAAGGAGCAGGTATTCAGCTCTGGCCAGAGGTCAGACTATTTCTGAGTCACCTGCCTAGGTTACAACAAGGGAACCGGGACCTTTGCTGAACCAGCGGGTCAGGCATGCCGGTTCCTTTTGCCAGGGAAGAGCCCCAGCACGTGGTCAGGAAGGTGGAGATGGGAACACATCTCCTATCAGCTTATGGTCTCTGATGTTCCTGCAGAGAGACACTGAGGATAAGAACTGGGCGCTGAAGGAGCAGCTGAAGTCATGGCAGCGCCTCCGCCATGACCTAGAGCGTGCACGCTTGCTGGTGGAGCTGATACGCAAGCGGGAGAAGCTCAAGAGAGAGACGGTAACAATTGTTTGCCCCTCCTTGGGGAGCTGCTGGGGTGGGCATGAGCATGGGTTCTTTAGAGTGCTGTAGGGTGTGTGCTGGGGTCCCCTCAGCCGTGCTGTGCCCTGCCCCGGCAGCTCTGAGCAAGGGTGGCTGCTGTGCAAGGCTGAGGTGGGATGCGCAGGTGCTGGAGCCGGTGTTACACCTCCGCTCCCCCGAGACGGGGGTGAAGTGCAGTCTCTGCCCCTCGCGCGGGGAGAGGTGTCGCTGTCCTGCAGGACTACACCGCTGCTCCCTGGGGACTGTCCCCGCCACCTGGCTGGCTGGCAGGGGGCTCAGCCCCGCTCTATTCCTGTTTCAGATCAAAGTGCAGCAGGTGGCACTGGAAATGCAGCTGACCCCCTTCCTCATCCTCCTCCGCAAGACGCTTGAGCAGCTGCAGGAGAAAGACACAGGCAACATCTTCAGCGAGCCGGTCCCTCTGTCTGAGGTAACAGAAATCTACGAAGTAAGAACCCCCTTCCCCAGATTTCTACTTCACTCAAACTTGTCCCTTGCTCATGCCAAGGGCTGTCCAGGGTGCTCTCTGGTCTGGAAGCTCCCCCGGGCAGCCTGGTGCTGGCTCGCGCATCCCAGCACCACTCACCCAAGGGGGGTGTGCAGCGATGCCCCTCCTGGGTGAGCTGAATGCAGAACAGCTGAGCTGGTGCCAGCCGAGAGCACAGCACTCGGTTCTTCCTCTGCGCGTGTCGCTGGTGACTCCCCAGTGTCTGTGAGCAGTTGAGGATTCCCGCTGGGAAAGGCAGAATGCCAGCCCTTGGCAGGCAGCATGCTCTTACCTGTCTTCTCGTGAAGGCCTCTGCTAGGTGACAGACTGAGCACAGCACAGAAACGGGTTTGACCCCCAGACTGTCACTGCTGGGAGCAAGGGAAATGATTCTTGAGATCATCATCAAGTCCCTGCCTGGGGAGGTGGGGAAAGGCCGTGCTGGCTCTGCACGGCTCTGGCAGCAGGTCGGCACAGAGGTGTCTCAGCAGAGCTGGGGAGGAAGGCTGCACGGTCCTACCTGCAGCTATTGCTGCCACCTGGACGGTTCTGTTTTACCTGTCTGCACTCACCCTCGCCCCCGGGGGCTGTGCTCGCAGCTTCCTCCCCCGGGGAATGCCGTGTAGTGTTCTGGATCCCAGCTGCCCACAGACAGGAGGAGAGGACGGGATGCTGCCATGTGCGCTGGAGCCTTAAAAACGCTTCAGAGTGTGTATCCGCTCTAACATGTTGAGTACAGCACATGGGCTCCCTAGTCCGGAGGCGTTACTATTCCTCAAGCTGCAAAAGCAGACGGCGTTCCCCGATGTGCATTTGGGCAGAACACAGGGAGCGATACCTGATTCCTCTAACAACTGTTTTCTTGGGGCAGGTAATGCTAACTGATGGCTCCTGGGCTCTTAGCTCTGGCTCTTTCTTCGTGCAGGTCCCAGACTACCTGGATCACATCAAGAAGCCGATGGATTTTCAGACAATGAAACAAAACCTGGAAGCCTATCGCTATCTGAACTTCGACGACTTTGAGGAGGATTTCAACCTGATTATCAACAACTGTTTGAAATACAATGCCAAAGACACAATCTTCTACCGGGCAGCCATCCGTCTGCGGGAGCAGGGAGGCGCCGTTCTCCGTCAGGCTCGCCGGCAGGCGGAGAAGATGGGCATTGACTTTGAGACAGGCATGCACTTCCCCCACTGTGTAACGGTGGAAGAGGCTCAGGTCCAAGACATCGAGGACGGTGGGTACTCATGCCCTGTCCTGGGGGACGAGGGCTACTCAGAGGTAAAGCCTGGGCAGAGTCAGGGCACCTGGGGGTCTGTTGGTGCTGCCTCCCACGGGAGGTTCAGTCGGACGCCTGGGCTGTGTGTGCCTGCTTCCCGGAGAGGTGGGGGCTTTGCTAGCCAGATACCTATCGGCCCCATTAGGTTGGTTCTAGGCAGTGGCTTGTCTGTGTGTCCTGCCAGTCCCTTGGTCCCTCATCCTCCTCTTGGTCAGAGCAGGGGGCTGCCTGGGACATGGGTACCGTCACTCGTCTTGTCCCCAGCACTGGCCATGAGCTGCTGAGGCTCCCGCTGTGCTGCCTGGCTAGAAGGACTGACCACCCCCTAGTCAGAGCTGTGTGCTCCCCCCTCCCTCCCCAGCTGTGGGCTTTGCTGGCTGCCACACAGCTCCTGATACCCCTCAATCAGATCTCACTCGCTCTGTGGTTGTAGATCTGCTTGTCTCTGCTGGGCAGTGGGGAGCACTGCCAGGAACAGCTTGTCAGAGAAAGATTCTTTCAGGGTCCCCCTCTCCCTGCTCCAACACGGGATGGGCTCAGTCAGGGGAACTTCCCAGCTCTGTAATGCTCCAGGATCCCTTTGACTCTTGTTTTTCCTGTTACAACCCCCTTTCTTTTTCCTGTTGTGTCCTTGCCCCAGCCGATGGGAGCCCTGGTATTCTCAAAGCTGCTGATCAGCCTGCCTTCCCCAGCAGTCCCCACTGGCTTGCTTCCCACAGGGCTCCTTCTCCAGGTCTTTTAGGGTAACTTCCCATCTTCACAGGTGTTTGGTACCATGTCAACTACTTCCTTCCTGCGGGGAACCTGTATTGCCCCATGCCCTTTCACATAGAGGAGCTCCAAAGAGTTCCCAGTTTCTTTCATCCATCTGTTCCTCTTTGTTCCCCCAGAAGATGTGCGGCTGCTGCTCTCGGAGAATCAGAAGCACCTGCCCTTGGAGGAGCAGCTGAAGATCCTGCTGGAGCGGCTGGATGAGGTCAATGCTGGCAAGCAGAGCATAGGACGGTCCCGCCGGGCCAAGATGATCAAGAAGGAGATCACAGTCCTACGGCGGAAACTTGCTCACCCACGGGACCTGGGCCGAGATGGGCTGGAGCGGCACGGCTCCTCTGCCAGGGGAGTCCTGCAGTCGCACAACCCCTGCGAGAAGGACCTGCAGACAGACAGTGCTGCAGAAGAGAGCAGCAGCCAGGAGACTGGCAAAGGTACTGGTCCCTCCAGAATACTGCTGGTTTTGGGGAGCGGCAGAGAGCCACCTCTGGACAGGCTGGCTGGGAGAGAGGCTGCCCTGCCAGGCACCTCGCGAGGCAAGAGGGCTGTGCGGGCAGCTCCCCGCACACACCTCACTCTTTGCTCCTTAGGAGCAGGGCAGATGGCCTCTCGGGGGGCAGTCCCTTACCTCCCATTCCCCTGCGGGGGTTCCTCATTTCCCATAGTAGGGGTGGGTGTGGAGTACAACGTCAGCGCTTCCCCAGGCTTCCTCCCAGCATGCCCATCTGGGGACGGTACCCCGCCGGGTAGTTGGTAGTGAGCTGTGCCAGCCAAGCAGGGGGGAATGGCAGCCGAAGGAGGCCACCTCCTGCATCTGGAACAGCCGAAGCCTGGTGTGCATTTGCCTCTGGGGAGAGTCGGCAGGGCGCTGGTGTTCACAGCTGCGGTCAGCATTCACCGGGTGAGCTCACATCCCATGCGGCCAAGGAACTGGATGTCATTCCAGAGACTGCGTGCTTTGCTGTGAGAGTCCCAGCTGTGTGATGTGGGGCGTGAGATGGATCATTTCCTCCTGCCAGCTCTGCTACGCTGCCCAGTTTCTCTAGAGGCATTATGGAGCAGGCTGCCTTCAGTGTCCCTTCCTGCCTGGGGGCATGGGAGGGAGTTGCAGCAGCCCTGACTGCCAAGCTCCAAACGCCCTCCCAGGGCTGGGAGCTGAACACGGGCCAGCTGCCAGCTCCCCGGCCTCCTGGACAGAGACACTGAGCTGGGCTCCACGGGGAGCACAGCAAAAGCTCCAGGCAGAGCTGCCAGGTGTCAGTGGGGGTTTGCCACCTCTGCATCCCAGTCCTGCCCCCCTAAGCACTGGGAAAAGCAGGCTCTTCTGCAAGCTGGGAGCGTTTTAGTGTCTTTGTCTTTCAAGGGTGCAGTGGAGCTTCTCAGCTGCTGCGTGTCGCGGGAAAGGTTTATTCCTGCTTGCTTCCTATTCTTGACTTCTGTTTCTGTGAGGTTGCTGCCTGGGAGAAAGGAGGGCATTCCTGGCTGGTGGAGTGTTCTTTGACGTCCCCATCTAGCTCTTACTGTCAGCAGACTGGATAGTTTGACCCTGAGGATGCAGGCATGGCAAAGCTCGGGATGGAGGATCTTCTGAGAAAACATTCCTGAGAAATGAAGCTGTTCCTTGGTGCCACTGCTGTACGGTCCCTGTCAGATCCCACGGGCTGCAGCCGATGCCTTCTCCTCCCTCTTCCAGGTCTGGGTCCCAATTCTTCTTCCACCCCAGCACATGAAGTTGGCAGGAGGACCTCAGTGCTCTTCTCCAAGAAGAACCCTAAAACTGCAGGCCCTCCAAAACGTCCAGGACGCCCCCCGAAGAATCGAGACAGCCAGATCGCTCCCGGGCACGGGAACAGCCCCATCGGGCCCCCCCAGCTCCCGATAATAGGGTCCTCCCAGCGGCAGAGGAAGCGAGGGCGAAGCCCGCGCCCCAGCTCCAGCTCGGACAGTGACAGTGATAAGTCCACTGAAGATGCTCCCATGGGTGGGTGTGGCAGCTCCCCCTGCGCAGCCGGGTGGCCATGGCCCCACCGGGAGTGTGTGGCAGGGTCCCGCACGGTTGTAACGCTCTTCTGATGGGGTGTTTTGCAGACCTGCCAGCCAACGGTTTCAGCAGCGGGAACCAGCCAGTGAAGAAGAGCTTCCTGGTGTACCGCAACGACTGCAATCTTCCCCGGAGCAGCTCCGACTCGGAGTCCAGCAGCAGCAGCAGCAGCAGTGCTGCCTCGGACCGTACCAGGTACTGTTCCTGGCCCATCTCTGATGGCGCTGGTGCTGCCTGGGGTGGCAGTGGGTGGCTCTTGGCCTCGAGTTGCCGGACGAGGAGCCTGTTTCGTGGTACCCATCTTGTTTACCCTCCTGCAGCCTGGCTGCAGTTAGCTAAACCATAGAAAGCTGCAGGTCTTGTGCCTTTTTTTTAATGTAAAACCTAAGGGCGCGAGCATGCAGCAAAGGACTAGTAGGTAGCACGAACCGGGGAATTCCCCCTTGGTGCAGTGGCTGCTCTGGCACTGGCCCTGCCAACAGCCAGCTCCAGCAGGTTCCTGCCTGCCCCTCCAATTCGGATCAGTGCACATCTTCTGGGTCCTCCCAGGTGAAACTGGGTGAGGGTCTGCCAGGCGCCCCGGCAGAAGCACCATCCCACCTTTCTTCTTGGTACTCCCGCCCAGTCCTTCCCAGTGCCGAGGCCAGTGGTTGGAGCTCACAAGCCCTGGTGTCCCGCCGGGCTGGCCCTCTTGAAAGTGGTTTCTGGAAGCTTAACATGGCTCCTACAGCCAGCTCTGCTCCCTCTCTCTGCAGCACAACACCCTCCAAGCAGGGCAGAGGGAAGCCCTCCTTCTCCCGAGTGAACTTCCCGGAGGACAGCAGCGAGGACACGTCAGGGACGGAGAACGAGTCCTACTCCGTGGGCACTGGGCGAGGCGTAGGGCATGGCAGTAAGTACCGCGGCTGTGCAGCTGCGCGCCCGGCCGGCACCAGCGCCTGGGAGGGAAGCAGCTGACTCCCCTCTCCCCTCTCCTCCACCGCAGTGGTGCGCAAGGGCATGGGACGCGGTGCGGGGTGGCTGTCCGAGGATGAGGATTCCTCCCTGGATGCCCTGGATCTGGTGTGGGCCAAGTGCCGGGGCTACCCCTCCTACCCGGCGCTGGTGAGTACCGCCGGCCACACGCTCCCGCCCGCCCGCTGGCGGGGCCTCCGCAATCCACATCCCCCTCCCGCGGAGCGGCACTGGGGGTCCCCATTCTCCTCTCAGCCCTCCCCTGCTCTTCCGGCAGATAATCGACCCCAAGATGCCACGGGAGGGCATGTTCCACCACGGTGTCCCCATTCCCGTGCCCCCCTTGGAGGTGCTGAAGCTGGGGGAGCAGATGACTCAGGAAGCACGCGAGCACCTCTACCTTGTCCTCTTCTTTGACAACAAGCGCACTTGGTAAGGCTGGGGCGCCGGGGGCTTCGGGGGGGGTGTCCGGAGACGATTGTAACCCTCAAACGAGGTGGCCCCCCGCTCCCTGCAGGCAGTGGTTGCCCCGGACGAAGCTGGTGCCTCTGGGGGTGAACCAGGACCTGGACAAGGAGAAGATGCTGGAGGGCCGCAAGTCCAACATCCGCAAGTCGGTGCAGATCGCCTACCACCGCGCCATGCAGCACCGCAACAAGGTGCAGGGCGAGCAGAGCAGCGACTCCAGCGAGAGTGACTGAGCCGGCCCCCCCGCCGGCCGC
>VYZW01042598.1:17214-37270 GCA_013401315.1 Balaeniceps rex | reverse complement strand
TTTTAAGAGTAATTCTTATCTAATTCTATACATTAATTTTTTCATAAAAATTATTATGATTAAGTTATTAGAAGGTATGAGGCATTTAATACTAATTCAGCCTGAGTAACAAAATGAATGAAACAGTGTCCTAGGATGTGGAACTGTCTTTGACAGATGAAGTAGAATTTTTTTCTTAACTTAAAAAATAAGCTCCAAATAAAAATGATAATGAAGGAACTTAGAAGATACAGAAAGGAAGACACCAGAGAGAAGGTGAAAATATAATGTATGTTTTGATATGGTTACTGCTTCTTTTGGGGGGACTGGAAAATCCAAAGGCCTGTGAATTTTAGCCTTGGAAGTGACTGCAAGCAATCCTGAAACAGCAGCTGAGTAGCCCTAGAAATGAGTTTTTCTCAGTGACTATGCAGTGGGTTTGTGGGTTTAATGACATGGCCGACTAATCCCAGTCAAACCCATTTCTGAGTATATAAATCAGAAAACTTTGCTCCTGCTGACAATGCCGTAGTATAGCTATAAACATGCCAGTTATTTTCTTGTCAAACATAAAAGGCCTATTATTTCAAGGTGTTTAAGAGGCCTCTCTGCTTAGATAAAATACAATAGAAAGCGTGTATGTGGCTTGTTTAATGGTGTATATGCTGGGAAGCTTATCTCCTTTCCTTGAAGTAATTTTTCAATTCATTCGGCAAAGCAAGAAATAAATTTTGCCTTTGTTGCTAGTTTGAGAGTACTTGAATTAGCGTTTGAGGAAATGACTTTTCAAGAGTATTGTAAGGTTACCCCTTTCCAAAACATGGCCATAAAACTGAGACTTCCTGTTGAAAATGCCAGTTGGACACAGATAAAACTTCTTCCTGAAAGAAACTACAGGATGCTTTTCCTCTACAATCAGCTTCCAAAGGACATCTGACCAATGTCAAAGAAAATGGAGGAACCATTGTATTGTGCTGAGAAACCACCAGCTTTCCTTCTGGATCCTAGCAGTAAAAAGACATTTCTTACAGCTTCTCCAGCCAATACTTCTTTAGAATTATTTTTGAGCTACACACCAGCCACAAGATGAATGCTAAAACAATTTCTCTAGCTAACAGTTCATGCATAAGAGTGATACCATTAATGAGCTTCTATACATGAGCATTAACAGATGGGGTTTGATCCTTTAGGGAAACCACCAAATGAGCTCTGGGAGTCCAGAACTGAGGCAGTGCAGAATGATTTGTATGTTGTGCTTGGCATTGAGAGCATGCATGTCTTAGCAATTAACACAGCTGCTTTGACAGAACCCTTTTTAGCCTCTTTTCTGAAGGAAGTAAGCTGTATCTGTCCCTCTCCCCCAGTAACTGTGGAACTCATGGATAGAAGAGTCTTAAAGATGTGAAACACCCACACACTTAATGAAAATAAGACTGGTAAGAGAGGAGGTGTCCTATTAAAACTGGCCTTTAAGAACAGCATTTCATCAAAGAGATCATGAAGGGGAGAACAATCATGAGTACTTTATACACTGGAAAAACTCCAGTCAGTGTTGTCACCTTTCAGGTATTTTAAAACAAACAAACAAAAAAACCCCAAACTCATCCCCCTACCCTGGAGAACATATCTGAGAAAATTCTTGACTCGGATACCTGGTAGTAGTTGATTCCCTGCTGCAGCTTAGTCAACCAGTCAATCAACCAGAGGACACCAGACTGCTGGAGACCAGGCAAGATATTCCCCTAACTGTCATTGGAGAGCTCTTCCCTGCCATGAAAACATATTTGTCTTTCTTGAGTTCACAGTTCAATCACTGCTTTCTAAATTAATTTGATTAGAGTTGGATAATAGCACCTATACTGAGTTGCATCAAGCTGTTTTTCCTTCAAGAAAGAAGGAACTAACTGTGACCAGGCAGGATTTGTAAGTTGCTCTAAGGTCTGAGTAGGAACAGAGTACAGTTTCTCTTGTGAGAAGGTTCTCGTAACAGAGTTTATCAGATGTTTGCTTCTGTAGTGCATTGTTCTCTTGCCTTACCTTTTGTTTTCCTCAAACGCCAACTCTGCCCATTTTAACAAAGTCTTATTTTAAAGTAACTGTTTGAGGAAGACAGTGCTCACGAAGAATGGGCCTTTAATCAAGGAGAAACAAGCTTGCAGGCTGTGTGCAAATAGGAAATAGGTACACCCTTTAATCAGTATTTAATTTTTGGAATAATTTCTGTTGTCAGCCCATACTCTGAAATTTTTGGTTAGAGGTGCTTATAAAAGATCTTATATAGATGAAATAGAGGTTATAGTCTTTGTGCACAGTTTAGACAGAAGTGCTCTGTTACATACACAGTCAGCCTGGATTACAGAAATAATTCCTCACAGCTTTAAAATCTACATTAGTTGAATCAAAATGGCACTGTTGGACTTTGTCTATAAATGTAGTTGTTACATGCCAAGCAACATTGGTATGACTGAATCTGACATATGTTTGACAAGCAGTTCCTGAAATTATAGGACTACAGGCATTTTAAAGGACACATGCATGTCCTCAAGTGACAATTTAAAACTTTTGCAAGAATCAGCTCTTCCAAGTGGGAAAGATTTCAGCCATCTAGTTAGCCTGGAGATGAGGTACTGAGGATGCAGCTAAAGGGTCTGAACAGGACACATTACCCAGCAAAAGATCTAGCAGCTTTTGCTGAAATAGCTGGCACTTGATCTCTGCTCTGAGATTAACAGTACCTCCCATCATGCACAAGTTAACCTCTAGCTGGAAATGATGCTGTCTCTTAGTGTGTATTCGAGAGATGAGATCTATTATTGCCAGTGTGGTAACAGTGGTAATGCTTGTATTATGGCTGTGGTACTCCAAGTGCTACTATTGAGTTAAAAAAAAAAAAAAAGAGGGGGGCACCTCTAGTCTGGCTTTGTTTTGCTTTTCTAAAGATTTCTGTATCTAAAGATGCATTTGGTGTAGCAGCCTCAAGTTTCCAGTATAAGCACTCTGTGAAATATGTGGGTATTACAAATGACGTAGAAGTTCTCTACTAGGACAACTAAGAAATCTATATAGCTATTAATGAAAAAATCTATATAGCTATTAATGAAAACTTCATTGTAATGGCTTTAGATGTGTCAAGTTAAGTTCAATAATAGTGGTATACTTTTTGGTATGTACAAACTATGCATATGTTAAATTTGAGATGACACATTAAAAGTGCTGCTTGCTTTGAATGACTAAGGTGCTATGATTTTTGTGGTTAAACAGAGGCTCCAATCATTTCTCTAATTAAACATTTTCCCTATTTTCTGTTCTTCATTGTTCTGAAGCATAAAAAGCACTAACTGATTGCTGTGTATCCCTGGGGTGGTATGTCCAGAATCTGAAATACTTTGTGACTCTCTGGGGCTGATGGGTATTATGTTGTTTAGTATTGTATGCTTAACACCATCATGTCAAAATGATTCTTGTGTCCTAACAGCTCCTTGCAGTTTTCAAATTCATTTGGAAAACTCTATCTTCTAATAGAGATGGGTAGCTCAGGTATCCTCTTTGTCACATTAGCTTCTTCTAAGCTCATTTGGATCGATATTTGAGAGACTGCATCAGAAGAAATCCACATTTGCTCTGGTTCAGCTTTGTGCTAGACTTTCTACTGTAGTCACACAAAAATTCCTGTCAGGATTGTATGAAGTTTTCCAGGAATGTGCAGATTCTTCTTTTTTCGCCCCAAGTAGATTTTCTTCTTGAATTATGATCATTGGTATTGAAGCTTGAATATTTTGCCCCTTCACATAAACATCTTTGTATTACCATCTTATGGTTGAAATATAAGCTGGGTCTCCACTGCTTTGTGTGAGACATGACTAGTCAATTTTTCAAGCATACTCTATGCCTATCTATATACATACATTTTAAGATGAGCAGGTTTTGGTATTGTCATGAGAAAACAGCAGCTAATACAAACCACTTGAAGAAAGCACTGTGATAAACAAGGATCCTAATCTTGAGGTATTGAGCTTCTGCCTTTTTGACAAAAGTGAACAGGAACCGTGGTCCCTTAGCATCTTGAAGAACTTACCTAGCTGCTTATGGACTGTGGCAGCTCTTGACTAATGGTTTATACTATTCAAATTCTTATTTTAAGAACTTGAAAACTTATTAATCTAAATGGTAAATGCTTATTTATTTTTTGGAGTCTAAGTTTATGAGATGGTCTGCTAAAGAATTCTTACATCATTGACATTTAAAATAGGATTGTGTCCTGGTTTTGGCTGGGTTAGAGTTAACTTTCTTCCTAGTAGCTGGCATAGTGCTGTGTTTTGAATTTAGTAAGAGAAGAATGCTGATAACACACTGACGTTTCAGTTGTTGCTAAGTAGTGCTTAGACTAGTCAAGGACTTTCTTTTTCAGCTTCCCGTGCTCTGCCAGGTGCACGAGAAACTGGGAGGGGGCACAGCCAAGATAGTTGATCCAAACTGACCAAAGGGCTATTCCATACCATATGACGTCATGCTCAGTATATAAACTGGGGGAGTTGGCCAGGGGGCAGCGATCGCTGCTCGGGGACTGGCTGGGTGTCGGTCAGTGGGTGGTGAGCGGTTGCATCACTTGTTTGTTTTTTTTTTTTCCCCCCTGGGTTTTGTTTCTCTCTCTCTCGTTCTCCTTTTCATTGCAAATTTTATTACTATCATTATTATTATTTTATTTCAATTATTAAACTGTTTTTATCTCAACCCGTGAGTTTTCTTTTGCCCTTCCGATTCTCTTCCCCATCCCACTGGGGAGGGGGAGCAAGCGGCTATGTGGCGCTCAGTTGCCGACTGGGGCTAAACCACGACAGATTGTATTACACTTCCTGAAATATTATTTTTCATTTAGGCACTTCTAGTGACACTGATACAATCTCAATCTGATATGGTCAGGTTCTTGACTTAGGCCAGTATCGTGAATGGCTGCTGATGACAACTATTGCTTGGGGAGGGGAGCAGTGGAGTGGGCTGGCTGCCACTTCTGAAATCTAGTAAACTGAAAAACCTTAACAGAACAGGCACTGCAGTAGAAAGCTTAAAGATTAGACTGACAGTAAGCTGGACTTTTACAGCATTATTTGAGTAACTGGTAGAGCAGTGTATGTAAACACAAGTATGTCAAGGATTGAAGGCTAAAAGAAAAGATTTCAAAACTAAGATAATTACATTACTGTAGCTTTATTTGTGTACAAATGAAACACATTATTTTTAATAAAAAATTCTCTGTCCCATTCCACTCTTTCCTCCCTCTTTAAACTGTGAATGTCTGCCAGATACAGATGGATTAGATTTAATTTACAGGACCTTCATGTTAGCATTTCTAATGCCACTGAAAGACAAGAAACCCACCAAAATTTAGGTAGCATTTAAAGTTCTGAGACAGTCAAACAAAACGGATGTTTGTGATTCCTGTTTTCTTAATTGAATTTCTTCAGCTGTGCCCTGTCAAACTAGCTTATCACACCACTAGATGTACTGAACATGTGTTACAATTAAGAGGTACTGGGCTCACTTGCACTCAGTAACACATGTATATGTTCGCATTTCTCCCCAGGAAATTAGACAGAAATATAACAGCCCTATTTTATACCACATTTTAAAATTAATTAGAGCAGAAAATGCTCAAGAGGCATTCAAAAAAGCTAGTTGAAAATGCTTTTGAATGCTAGAAATTCCAGGACTGTCAACCCCAACAATTACAAAAATGACTTAGCCTTTCAAATTCTGATTTCTTTTCAGAGAAATTTCATTTGGCCTTTCTATTCAAGTTTTGAGGTTCATGCTTTCAAGCTTTTCTATGCAACTGAAAGGATTAGAAACTTTTTTCAGCATAGGCAAACACCTTTGATATAATTGCACAGTTCCAGGAACCAGCATGTAATATCAAAGAATATGATATTAAAGCCCAGGAACTTCAAATGCTATTAACACAGCAGTATTATAGGAATTGGGCTTTTGGTTGTAGCCTTTCTTGGGTGTTCATGCCATGTCTCTTTCTTCATGGTATTTGCTTTGCATTCACGGGAAGTTTGTTATAGGCTACTACAGCCTGAACTCAGTCCTTGGGACAAAGGGAGGAACCTGAATTAGTGATAGCGATCTTAGTAGTGGTTGCCTTTCATAGTAATGTGTGGTATTTTCAATGAGGGCTAACATAAAAAATATATTTGCAACCATCCTATATATAGGACTCAGAAGTGCTGGCATTGCTGTTAGAAACTTTTAAACCTGAACAAATTTCATGTAGCTGCTCTTTCAATTACAGTGCTCCAAGAGGCACTGTGTTTGAGCAGGGCTAATTTTACATGGAAGGACAGGATGTCATGCCACAGCTATTTTAAAAGGTTGAATGGAATTACTGTCACAAATGACCAGGCTGGTTGAAAATCATGTAAATGTAACAACAACAAAAAAGAGTACTAAAAGATAAGTGCTCGTGAAGCTTGTATACCTGTGGTAAACCTGGAACTCATTAGAAAATAGTTGCTAAAAAGTTCCTGTTGGGATCAGAAGCCATTGTGTGAAGGGCTACAGAAATGAAGTCACTTGTTCTTTTCTTCAAAATGGATGCACTTCTTTAAGTGGCCTAGGACTTGGGGAAAAAATGGTGGTTTTTCTTTTGTCACAAACTGCACAAGAAAATGCAACTGTAAAGGTTTTGGCAAACCTAAAAATGGATTTTTTTTTTTTTCTCGCTGATTTTCAGTTTCTCTGTTACAGTTCTGCATTCTCTATGCTTCGACCTTAGAAGTAGGATCTTGATTAGACTCTGTAGGATGTAATAACTTAATTGCTGCAAAGCTTAATTTCTTCAAACTTAGCGCTCTCTTCAGATATTCCAGTGAGACTATGGCTTAGGATATAACAGACTTTATCAACAGGAAAAACTGAAACACTAAGGTTAGCTTATTTAAAATCCTTTGTAATCTGTCCCAGGAAGTGAAAAACAGCATCAGACTGTGTACACATGTTGAAGATGTGAGGCTGTAAACAACCAAAAATCAACTTCTCAAAAATGGAAAACAATTTGGAGTGAAAATTATGGGAGATATAAAAGACAAATTCTTCAAAGCACCTGGTTTACTGGAATCTATGTCTACTGAAGAAAATTCTCCAGGAGTCCTGTTCTGCAACTTCAAGAGTAGAAAAACGAAGATTTTTGGTTCCCACTGCATATACACATAAGTAACTTCTAATAAATTCATGTTGCTCCTACAATGTCAGAGGCTTCCAATGTTAGTTTTATTTTTTCCCCCGGATGGATGATTTTCCACAGGTCAATGAGTGATGAATCAGAAATGTTTACAGCTTGATATCTTTTTAGTTCAGCATATTAAATAAGCCATAGATAGATGGCTGGATAGCTATATGGTTAGATATAACCTAATGATAGATAAACTAATGATAGTTATAAACATATAGATTTATGACTAAGTAAATTATAGATATTACAGGAATCATAGAAATATACAATATGCATATATTTATGTGAGATGATAAAATGATCTCATAACAATATCTTAATACATCTTAGAATATGATAATATTATAATCTTCTGACCTTAAATATATTACATGAAATATGTAAGATATATGATAGAAATCATGTCTCTGATTAGATACAAACAGATTCTGGGCAGTTTTCAAATAGTATATAAAATATTTAGGGTTATAATTTACTTAAGCTGAATTTCAAATAGGAAACAAGCTTTTCACTGATTTATCACTGCCAGTTTCTGTAGTCTATAAATAGGGTTGAATCCTCAGAACACCTCAACAGAGCTGGATTACGTTGGAGGCCCTTGAAGATGGAATGGGAACTGCCTAATTTTTTTACTAAGAGAGAAACTTCTTTTTTTCCTTCTGAATAGGCAGTTGGCATGCTGAATTTGTACAGAATGTCCCCACTAGCCAGATGGTGGGGAGGAGGGCATACAGTACAAGTTTCAACTCTTTTTAAATTAAATCCCCCTCTGGTACTTCTTGGCTTGTTGTAGATTCACAGAATGCAGCTGAATTAGGCACTGATTTGCTGGAAGGGAGAGAGGGGCACCTCAGGGCCCTTTTAACCCTCCCATCGCAACAGGCTGGTGGAATATACCCTCCCAATTCATATGATATAGCCGTGGGGTTTGTCCCTCCCATATCCACTCCTGCCAATTTCAGTTGGGGCTGTATCCAACCCTTGGTGATGTATGGACTTCAGTATGTGACCTACCATTTAATGTAAGAGTTAGGCTAAAGGTGGTGATGTTGCTGGAAAATATTCTAGCACCTATTTCCAAGGCAGACAGGAACCTTTTTGTGCTGCCCTGACATGGATGTTTGTTTTTTTTAATTCCCTTGTGCTGAAGTTTGATATTCATCAGCAGTGGTATGGGAACACTTCTGAGCACTTGCTCCCACCTGTGTTTTGTCCTAGCTTGTGTAGCTGGGTAGGGAACCAGGTCAGAACAACCTTGTTAAATTTGGGTATTTTTACTAAGTGTACTTCGCTAAGTTTCTAAGTGTGTTACATAACCTGTGTGTACAGTTTTTAGTCCTCCCCTTGCAGCCTTATTGTTGGGGTCGATTAAGAATGCATCTGAATACAGATTTAGTCTTTCAATTCACCACTTGGGGTTACCTTAAGGTTAGGGGTCTTTTACGCTAGAACACATAGTTGCAATAGAAGCATGCTACATTAATTGCTTTTATCAGTAACCTCTACCAGCTTTAAAAATGTGACTTCAGACTGCTTTTGTTAAGACATAAGGGAGGAAAAAATCCTCTGAATACCTGACATCCATTTACATATGCATAGTAGTAATTCTGAAAATAAAAAGGAAAGTAGAATGTGAGCTCTCCTGTAAACGAAAAGTTTATAATGAATTTCTCCCGACCTGAAAAGCTACCGCATGCTTTCATTTGATAAAATTTTTGGCTCCGAGTGTGAATAAAATTACACAGTCCAACACATTATGCATATATGTTTTATCAAACAAATTATCTTATTTTTGCCAGGAGCTGAAATCTTATAACTACGTAAACATCTGTTTACTAACTGCCAGTTCCTTACTATTATCTTCACCCCATTTTACCCCTACCAATAGTCTTGAAAAAGGATTTCCAAGTGCTGAGAGACTTGGCAAGATTAGTTGTCTGTAATATATGCAGCATTCCTGAAATTCTTGGCGCATTAACCTTGAATCAATTCAAACTGAAGTACTTCACTACTGATGGTTTTTTAACTGTTTATAGTTTCATTGTTGAAATGTCTTTATTCTCCACCACAGACATCTTACTGTAATGTAACTGAAATATTTTAGAAGTAAATGGGGTGCTCTTCTTTAACAAATTGTAGTAATCCTTTGGCAAGACATAAGCCTTTACTAGGGAGCAGTTTTTCCACCTTCTGCTATACTCAGGCCATAACATGACTGTAGCTGCAGCTGACAGTGCAGAGAGGTGCTGCCTTTGTCCGGTAGCAGACATCCTAACAAGGCATGTTGCCTGCCTCAGCCAAGGCTTCCAACAGTAACTTGCTTCACAGCATATTCCAATGATAGAGCACAATCTCCTTAGATGTGTCTCTTGGCTGTCTTTTACAGGCAACAGGAAACTAGCTCTTTACTTCACAAAATGAGTAGGATTGTCTCTGGAAATGTGAAGCCTCAGTAGATAGGATAGAGGCACTTCTGAGAGCTTCCACTTTAGCAGTGAAACTTTTACTGGAGTAGTCAACTTTGAAAACAATCACTGAGGGTAAAACAGAAACAGCTGAAGAGCTCTGTATGCCCTAAATGGAGGGAGGGGAAAACATGCAATTAATATTTTTTAACTATTTCAAAATTGTGCAGCTGAAGAAAGAGAATGGCAGGTGAGCATGGAATGCGTGGGAGAGATGGAAGGTATCAAGAAAAGTACAGAAGATGAACTACAGGTTTGAGACAACAGTTGAGTGCTATGGTCAGAAAATGAATTAATCTAGTTTTTCCCTGAAGGATAGATTAAACCAGATTTTCTTGAATCCTTTGAGAGCATATGTTCACAACAGTTCAAGCTGATTTAAGGTTGGAGCTCCCATGGTCCTGCCACTGCCCCACACGGCCTTCCTGTACCAGTTCTGGGAGTTCAGCAGTAATGCCTCTTTTGAGGTAGGCTTTCTTCTTGGCTGGATCAGTCCCCCTGAGTTGGGTTACCAAGAAATGGCAGTGCCAGGGCCAGCACACAGGAAGCGTAGAACTGAGCATCAGCAACAGGAGAATCACAAAAGCCTGACTTTATGTCAACTTAAACTGCTGTGGTGCTGCACCCCCTCTCTGAATATAGAATGTTAGTAGGGATGCTATTTAGGGATGGGATGAGAGGGTTAAATTTAATGGTGTTTTAAAAAATCAGTGAAATCTAATTTAAGACTGCCATAAACCAAAGTTCCTTAATTAGCATAATTGCACAGTGTCAAGACAAGGCTGAGCTAAGGTAATTTGAAAACGTAGCTATGTTTCTTACATCTTAACATGCTCAGATTTATAAAATGAAATGAGTACCTGTTTCCTCTGGGAAAACTATCATCTTCTTTTAAACTTAGTGAACTGATTTTATATATATATATATGTATGTACATATACACACATATATAAAAACATCCAAACTTTATGTAGAATTACCATGGATTTTCCTCTGGAGAAATCTGTTCAGAGAAGAGGTGATTGCTTCTATCAGCTATCAGTTGAACAGCATGGATGGAAAGGATGTGGGGAGGAAATATACAATACAGGCTTTACAAATGATACATGCCATTTAAAGTGTGTAAATGAGAAGCTCCAGTATCATTCCTCCCCTGTTCTGACTCCAGTCATACCAGTGCTCTGTAGAGAACTGTAAAGGCACTGGTGAGTTTTTGACATCAAGATGAAAGACAACAAATAATGAGATTAAATCAAATGAAAGTCCATCTTAACAGAAAGTATTTTTTTTCTTCCAGAAAAACTAATTTGTACTCAGTCTATTGAGGGTGGTTTGAATTACACCTAAAGTAAAGTAAGCAAATAGTTGAGAAGCCTGTTTTGACAGAAGGATCACATATTAACCTTTTCTGCCCCAAACTGAAGTGCTATAGAAAGCTTTGTCCATATTAAAATACTATTGATGTTATGATTCAGAAAAATGTTTCTCCTATTATAATGCATAAATAAACTTCTCATGAAATTAACAAAATTTGTAGCAGACTTCATTAGCATTACTTGACACTGACAGAATTACAGTAAATTGTAAAAAAAACAAAACAAAACAAATATTATTGTAATTTGTGAGTATGACTGGCTACAACTGGTTACTCTAAGTGAAGCCCTTCTTAATTTCAGACTATCTCCACAATCATATTTTAACAATGTTGCTTTGGTTTGCCAAATAATGCCTTTGCCACACGCTTTTATGAGGCTTCCTGAAGATATTAGGGCTATCCTAATACTCCTCTCTATCAAGCTCACATTCAGGTAAGGATTTTTTTTCAGAAACAATATTCAGCAGCAGACAGAGATAAGACACTTCAAACATTGTTTATGAAACAGCCACTGTTTGTAGGTGTAGAGTATGGCAGAAACAGTAATATAACTTTCAAGGACGGATACAGTCCTGGTATAATGCAGAAGAGGCGCTTCCCAGCTGCCTGGGAAGCATCACAGGCATACATGATTGGCAGATGTACACTAATGTGAAAGAGATTAAGCCCCAGAGATGAAGCTTTTTTAGTTCTTGCTGTATAGTGGGGCTTGCTTTTGACTTCCTTCTCCTTCTTTTAAGACACATGAACAAAGAATGTTTCTTAGTAGGCAGACTTTGTCACTGATACTCAGGTCTCAATAGCTCCAATTGTGAACAAGCTCAGTAACGTTCAAGAATTCCCTTCCAATCTTCTTCCCAAAACTTCTCATAGCGTAGCGTAAAGAAGTCCAACTATGTTGTGGATGTAAACAGTATTATTAGGACCTACAGGCTTTGGGTTTTTTCCTTCATGAAAATATTTACCTAAGTTTTTCATATTTAATGGTTACATTTGATATTGAAAGCAAGAGCTTCCTCTTTTAACAAAGCAACTAAATGTTTTTCCCTAATGAGTTATTGTGCATCAGTTTTGTGTTGAAATTGAGGCATCATAACTAAGCATCACAAGTAGCTGAACATGGCTCTTTGCTTGCCTTACAAACAAGTTCACAGAAGCAGTATCCTGGAGAAGAGTCACTGCTACAATGACAGTGCTACCTACTTGCAGTGGGATACTTCATGGAGTAACTATGGAGATATTCAAGTAACATGGCAACTACATGGGACAGGTCAGAAATTATGCATTAAGTATTCTCAAACAATTAACTTGCTTGTCATCATCTTATTTTCCTGAATGCAAATATCTAGGGCCCGTACTTTAAATGAGCATTTGTAACTCTCTTTATCTCTCACAATATATTGATGAATTTATATTATTTTAGCACTCAAATTTATCTTCAAGAGCTTCAAAAGAGGAAAGTATGCTCTTTAACTTCACCTTGTTTTGCTGAGGAATTCAAGAGGCATGCTGTTACAGGTTGGGAGATTTAATTAAATGTTTAAAATTTATTTCTGTTAAATGCTGCTTATGACCTGACAAAGACTGATTTTTTGGTTTCTTCCGCTCCTTGAGAAAACAAAGTCAAGGTGACAGGTCGTTAATCATGAGATGTCAATGCAATTGTATTTCTCCAACCATGTGTCATGCTCCTTTAGAAACGGGGTATAAAGCCTACAATTAGCATGTCTCAATTAGATTTTTTTGACCTTGAAAGTCAAAAGGCATTTTGTTCTTACTAGTGTTGCACATCATACCTTAAATATAAAATATATTACCTTGGTGGAAATTACTTTTACTTAAAAACTACCCCGGCCTTGGAGCTCAGAGTTGGAACTGTAGTTTCAAGTAATATTCCTTTCGTGTCTAGGTAAACATAATTGAATTGGTAAAGCATTTTTCTTTTCCACAGTATTTAACTAGTGATAAGGGTTGGCAGTTACAAGACTGGTAGCTAAAACCAGGTTTTAAAAGTAGTCACTGGGAGTGTTTAAGATTTTGTATAGAGTCTTTTTTTTTTTGCTAACATTTGAAAGAACACTGCAATTTGTCTGGTGATTCAAAACTAACTAGATTACAAGTTTAGCCTGGGTATACTGTAACCCTAAAACCAGCAGCTACTCCATGTGTGTGACCCTATTTTTCATTTAAGTACTGCTCCGGAGACACGCAGCACGGAGCGTGGCAATGGAAAACCCTGAAGCGAGTGGGTGTAACGGGATGGTTTTCCCACAACCAGCCCAGGGCCCAGGCCCGGAGGGCCGGGTTTGGATCCCACTCCTGGTGCTGAGGGCTCGGGCCGGGCTCCACCGCCTGGCGGCGGCGGGTCCTCACACAGAGCCCGGGCTGGTGCGCTGCCCGCGCCGGTCACTCTTCAGGCCGCTTAACGCTGCTCATGGCTCCATCTTCCTCATGGTAACGTGCTTTTTCTGCCCGGGCAGGGAGGTGAGGAGACCTCGCCGCGGAGGTGAGCACCGGGGCGTAGGCCTCCACGCCAGGGGCACCTCCAGAGCTCCTAGCGTTGGCTGGGGCGTTTAAACACGTTTATTTTCGTGGCTCGCTGCACTGTGGCGGGGCTCCCGCCGCCTGCGAGGCCCCCACGGCTGTGGCTGACGGCGGGTGGGAGAATACAAGTCCCAACCCCGGCGGCCTCCCGCCCTCCGCTGTCAGCGGCGAGCGGGCTCCCCCTTCTTGGGGCGCAGGCGCCCGGGCGCGGCGCGGGGGTGGGGAATCCGCCCGCCCTTCCGCTGTTGCGCCCCGCCCCGTCCGCTGCCTCTCCCTTCCCCCCGCCGCCCGCGGAAGTGAGCGGAGCGGGGGTGCGGCCGTGCCGCCGCGCCGCCGCCGCCGCCGCTGCTGCTGCTGCCCCGAGCCTCGGAGGTGAGAGGTGCGGCGAGGCGGCAGGGACGAGGCGGCGGTGAAGGAGCTGCCCCTAGCGCCTCTCTCCTCCCTCCGCAGCACCACCACCCTGCTTCCCGCGGCGGCCTGCACCAGAGGATGAGCGGGCGGGGCCGGGGCGGCTGAGGGAGCCGGGGCGGGGGTCGCCGCGGGCAGCGCTGGGGCCGCCGCGCTTCAGGGAGCCGCCGCTTTCCTTCCCTCCGGCAGCTCGCCTTGCGCCTGGCGCTGAGGAGACGGGGTGCGGGCAGGGCGGCGGGGGTGGGGGTTACTTGGGGTAAGGGTTTATTTTTAGGTGCGGGGCGTTCATTCCTGGCGGAGCCCCTCCCCGGGCGGGACGAGGCTGCTGGCGGCGCTTGTGGCGAGGGAGAAGCGGCGGCGCTGCTCTGTGTTGCTGTAGCTGCTGGGCAACTAATCCGAATCCTTGGTGGCCGCTGACAGCTCTGCGGGCTCCCGGTGCGCGTGTGGCTGCTCCGCGCTGGCGTGAATGGAAAGGCGGTGGAGACCTATAGGGTTCGGCTGTTGGGTTTGGTTTGGGTTTTTTTTGTTTGTTTAGATTTTTTTTTTTTAAATCCTCTTTTAGCGCTGGTTTCTCTTGCAGATGTTGCTGCAGGTGGGGGCAGAGGGAGCAGTGTGATTGCCTGGGATCTTGGGGCATCTCTCTCTTCACCTTTCAGCTCCCGCTCCAGCGCTGCTGTTGCTAAAGACTTTTGTAACTATCGACTCAAGTACAATTTCGATGGAAAATGAAGGTAAAGGTCTCATCAGAGTCACTGACTTCATTGGAGCTAAGAGGATTTTTGCATGCAATTTGGTGACAACTCCTACTGGTGCGTGTGTGTTTTACCGTTCCAGGGGTTTGCAGGGTTGCTCTCGTGTTAATCTCGTGGTAGGAATTTTGATCTGCATTTTGTAGTTTAAGAATTGTAGGACCATCGTTTTTCTCTGTGCTGCTGCTTGTTGAACTAATCAGACAGATTTTATTCTCTCTTGACAGATATTCAAAACATCTGTTGAGCGTTTTAGTGCTCTCTCTGTTTGGAATGGAAATATCTTGTTTTATTTAGATAGGGGCTTCTGAGCATTAGTTGCCTGGTATTTGCTTAAATTATGTGCTTTTGTTAAATTTTATCTCTCAGGGTGAAATTGAGAAGCATTAGTTGCATTTTGTGTTGAAATATTTTTGTGCATATTCTGTATTCTTAAAAATGACTTAGTTTTGCTCTCTTGGACAGTATTTAATTAAAAAGTACCACTGAAGTTTCATGTTCTACCACTTGAAAGATCTGGTATAAAGTTGTAAACTCTGTGTACCAAAAGTTGCTCTACTATGCTTTTTCCTTCTTGTCTATTTTGGAAATGACTTAATCCAGGGAGTTACTTCACTTCTTCCATGTTGGGTTTCAGTTTATGCTCTGGGAATCTTGAAAGCACCTTTGTATTGGTGATAGTGACTGTGAGCTTCACTGATTTTTTTTCCTGTTTGACTCTGGGTATTGTAAATCTCTGAAATGTATGATTTTTATTACTATATATATAAGAAAAGAACTGTTGTTTCCCCCCCACCCCCCTTATGTCATCAGTATTCTTTGATGATATTGGATGGATTTTTTTTTTATTTGGCTACTAGATTTCCTTTGCTATAGGTTGTTATGTGAGACATAGGAGCTCCTTTTCCTCCCACCCCATTCTGAAAACAGAGGTGCTTTTTTAATAGTTTGACTTGAATGAAGAACTGGATTGAGTTTGTGGTGTAGACTAACAACTAAATTATTTTCTACAGTTGGATATTGTTCTGTTTTGAAATATGGTTGTCTTCCATGACGGGAAAGTTGTAGTAGTTGTGAACCTATGTTGAAAACTGTGTAGGTGGTAATAATCTGGCATTTCAGAACGCTTTTCTAACTTTAAAATAATGTTAGAATTTTCTTAATTCTGTGATCGTGTCTTCCAACTGAATATTTGTAATAAAGAGCATGGAACTTGTCAGGTAGAAGGAATTTTGGAGTGTGGGGGAGCATCTCTAGAAGACTGGTCTTTGTTTTGGGAGGTTAGGTAGCTGATAGAAGTAGTGTCAGAGCCTTTGCATTTCAGTCACTGCATTGCCAATAAAAGATTTTTTGAATGGGCAGCACTGGGGGCGGGGGAAGCAAAGCGGATATAATGCCATTGAATAGAAATGCACTTGGCGGGGGAAAAAGTAGCTCTCTGACATTTGTGTGCCAAAACCAAAATGGCAGGAAGACTTTTAATGCCTTTTAGTTCTATGACATAATAAGTAGTATATCATAGATGTAGTTTATAATCAAGTTGCATATGATAGTATGGCCCATTCTAATTCTGAATGCTGGTAGCAGAAAGATGGCATTTCTTAAGTTTCTTATGGAATAAATAAATTATGTTCAAAAACTAGGAATATTTGTATGATAGAAATAACTTATTAAAAAAAAACTTTAGGGGAAAAAGAAAAGATAATCAGATGTGTATTTCAAAGGCAGAAATAAATGCTATGGTTTGTTGAGGGCTTTCGAAGTGGAGTAGGCTCTGGAGGTAGGAGGAAAGCTAAACTTCAAATGAATAAAAAGACTGAGTTGGTTCTCTTAACATTTGAATTCCTTCCTCTCCTCTCTTTCTACTCCCCCACCTCGTAATTGAGTCTCCAGACAGGCACATATATTTACAACTGTCTACTGTTTTGGTGTTCTTGGTATTTCTGAGCTCGTCTTTTTCTATCTATTTGACATTTTTAGACAGCTAGACACTAGCAGCTTTCATATTGGAACTTTTCAGCACTCTTGAGAGGATCCTTAATGTATTTTCTCCAGGAGACAGTTGAAGAGTCTTTGTAATCTTGTAGAACAAAGATTACAGTTAGAATATCTTTAAACTTTTTGTTTTGTTTTGCAAGTCTGTGTTTGAAAGGTCTCTTTAGTTTGGATATTGAGCAAGAGATGGCAGATTTTTTCCCCTCCCTGTATTTGGATGAATATTCAAGATTGGGAAGTGATAAGATGGTTTGGAAAACTGGTGTTTTCCTGTGTTAACTCAGTTTTCATAAGCAGTATTGTATGTTAACTCTAAGCTAGTTAACCTTTTGTCCCAAGACTTCCTGGTTCCTGTCTCTTGTGTTGGGATGATTAAACTTCTGCAAAAATTCACGTGTCTCATGGTAATGGGGAAGATAGAATTTCCCATCATAGGAGGACTTCTGCTTGGCTCAATAAAACTATGACTTAGAGGAATGTTGTTTGTATTTCTGTTTGGAAAAACAGAATTTTGTGACTTCTTTCCATAAGCGGAGCTTTTTCTTAAACTGTAGGCAGTCAAGAGAACTTGTAGCTGTTTAGACAAAACATAACTCTGAGTGCAAACCAGGCTTTGTAATTTTTGGATCTCTCCATTGACACTTTTGGGACATTGTAAGTAATTTTCTATAATTGTAGTCTGAATTGTTTTTCTTTTATCACCATCTTTTGGATTGTGTCAGGTTCTTTGTTCTACTGAAGATCATCTTGTAGAAGACTGCCTTTTAGTAGCAAAATAAAGAATGCAGTTTAGGTTGCATCAACTTTGAGCTTCTCTGCTCTGAGGTCAGACTATGATTACAAATACAAATTGTTAAAAAGGAGTATTGTTTTGTTACCAAGGCCTTCTGTAGCATTTGTTGTCACATCATTAAGTGCCTAACAGAAGAGGTCAGAGTAACATTTTCCCACCTGTAAACCAAAAAGACTTTCCCAAAATCATGTAGAAAGTTGGTACAAAAACTCAGACCAGACTTTTTGTAAATAGTAAGAACATCATGTGGTGATTCTGAAATCCTCCTTAATCTTTATTGTTTTGAGTCCTGGTTAATTTCAGCTAATCTTCGAAATGACTGTTAATTTCAGCCTATAGTCTGTCAGTAGTAATTTCAGGATAATTTTGATAATTGGATGAATAGTGAGATACAAGTCAAGATTTTTTTTTTTCTTTGAAAAAGATGCTTTAGTTCTTTACATAATCCTGAGATGACAAATGAGTCTTTTCTTTTTTGTTTGTCGTGTGCTTGAAGTGCAGTTGAATTTCCTAATGAGTTTCATGGGTGTTTTTCTTAAATGGTGAAAATGGGCTTAGTTGCTTAACTAACAGATTGAAGATCAGTGACTAGATTTTGGTTTTTGGGGGCAGTGAGTTAGCACCCTGGACTAGCTCATCATGGATTAGGCAGCTGTAAGTACTGACGAAGGGGTGGAGCATGTGTACATGCAACTGAAAACAGAGGGGGAAGGGATGCCTGCGGCAGCAGTGACTTGAAAACAATTTAAATTGTTCTGGAGTGGCATCATCAGTTGTTTCATTAAAGTAATATCCAAAATAATAAGAATTAAATTTGTGATGGAAAATGTTAGAAATTCTGAAATGGACTGGGTGTTATCACAGCAGTTCACATTCCTTTTGACATGTAGATGATTTCTTAATAATAGATGAAACTATTGAGTAAAATAGATGAAACTAATAGATGAAACAAGGATTTAATATTCATTGATTACTGTTTCTTACCATCTGCAGCTTGCAGAAAATTAGAACCCAATGCTTTACACTTATGTTGGCAAAAAAGTCACATCTCTTCTGTTTAACTTGGAGGATATGGTGAGAGAAGATTTTTTTTTTTCCTTTTTTTAAGAGAGAGTCTTTGTTACAGACCAGTTCTAGTAGATGATACCTTCCTATCTTTTAACAGTGCTTTGATAACTCAACTGCTAAGTTAATGTAGCACTTGTATTAGAAACATGGATTTCCTTTTTAATTGAACAGTCAGTGTCATATTTTAATCTGTTGTTTGACTGGTCGATGGAGCATTAGATAGTTTTAGTCTTTCCTTTCCCCTTTTTTCTCCCATGCAGATAAATCAGAAATGTTAATCTATAATCATCTAGAAGTCATTTAACATGGAATCTGCTTGAGTTCAGATATCGCAGAATGTATGTTGTATTATTTTTCTAGCTTTGTAACTCCTTTTCATGGGGAGTCTATGGCATAATCTCTTCTTAGTGAGTCAGGAAAAACAGTGGTGTAAGGAACAATCAGACAATTCTCAGGATAGCTAATTTAACAAAAGAGAAACAAAAGCGTTCGCTTGCTTTTTTGGTGAAGAGTTTGACAAGTGTGTGGTGATCTCGGGATGCTCTTCTATAGGACTGAATGAAATGGTCTCATTACTGCTGGAAGAAGATCCTACTCTCAGCTGTGTTCCTGCCATATGTGTTGCGTTGGCTGTCATGGTTGTTGAGTTTGGCTTGCTAGCTTGGCAGAAAGTTAGCCCAGCCCTTCTTTCCCCTTGCCCCCTGTTGGACAGCTTTCTGTTGAATTAGTAAGTTGAATGGGCTCATGAAGCATCCAGTTAATGTCGAAAACACGAGGGACAAAGCAGTGAGACCTCCTCCTTTTAGCACAAGCAGACCACTAGCTTGACTCACTTCTTTATGTAGTCACAGCTTCAGTTCAATATAAATTCACCCATAGATCACGGTGGAATTTTGCAAGAGTGGAATAAGTTAATAGGTAGATTTTAGTTGTGAGACCAGCTTTTGAATTGGTGAAAGAGGTCAGGTGATACCTAATTGACACTGGGTGATAAAATTGGCATTTACAGTGTGGTTTGTAGAAGCTAGAAGGAATGATAAGGTTACAATGCAGAGCAGAGAAGGAAAATAAAATACAATAATCAAGGAATAAATTTGGGACAAGCATCTGCTTCTAGTTATTTGTTTTGTAAACGTTCTATTCTAAACAATTAGAAGGGATAAAATGGATGATGGCAGATGCAGCCTACAGAATCTTTTACAAAGGCTTTTAAAATATTTTTTAAGTCGTAAATGTTCTGCAGCACTTTTTTCTGCATACATAATTCACAAAAAAAAGCTTGGTGAATACAGTGTTGCTGCTTTCTTGATACTAATTATAAGAAAGCTTATTACCATAAGCAGAGTAATTGTGCAGTGAGTTATGCTTGCATTTAAATTGCCACTGACACTAGCTTGGTCCTAAGAACTGTTATAAACAGTAAGTTCGGATTTTTTTAATTAGAATTTT
>VYZW01042598.1:0-12280 GCA_013401315.1 Balaeniceps rex | reverse complement strand
GATTAAGCAGAATGATACATTTGTACTATGTTTTTAGTATGTTTTCTAGGTTACACTTAGCAAAATATCAAAATTGCAACACACAGTTCGATCTCAATAGCAGTGTGATTCCCATTACCAGTCTCTATAATATGCTCACCGTCACGATGCTGGGCATCCACGTCACTGGAAAGGAATATGTGGTTGAAACCAGCTCAAGCCTGTTCTCTTTGAAATACTGTTGCTTGTTCAGTGCAGGTGTTGGGCCGAGCTACATATACATCCCCCCATGATGCTTTGGCTAACTCAGACATTCACATTCTTTTGATGAAATCGGGGAGAGACATTTACACCATCAGTTGATCCACTCAACTGACATAATTGTTTATCCAAAGCAAAGGCCACCCTCCAGTCCCCATTGTGTTGAGGTAAAGTTAGCCTCTTTGCAACAGCTCTGGTTAGTGACACCCGACATTATTTCCTGAGCTTCATGGGTGCATTGCCCTTGCCCATCTCCTCTGAGTCTTCTGTTACAGGGGTTTATTGGGCAGTCACAGTATTTGAGTATTTTTCGTATCTAAATTTACAGGGTTTTGAGACTCGTTAGAGAAATTTAGTTGGGAATACAGGAAGTAAGGGGTCTTTGTAATTTAATCACATACGAGGTACAAACAACTATATCAGTGCAGTCTGGATAGATGAAGCCTTCCTGAATATAACTTCCAATTTTCTGCACATCATCAAAAAATTCAAAAGCCAAGAATAAGACATTAAATAATGGAATTTACTTAATCAAGGTTAAGTTTGTAGCTTGTCTGCATTTATAGTTTGTGAACTTGGTTGCACTGATTTTTATTTATTTTATTAAATCTGTATCCACCACACTCAGCTACTTCCACCTGCTTTTGTTAGCATAACTGGTGAATTTCTCTGGAGATTTAATTCCTGTTAAGATCTGGCAGGATTTCACGGATGAACCTGCATCATAGTCGCAACCACATTGGGTGTTGCTTGTTCCAGAATGGTCTGAGCGCTCTTCACGTGCTCTTCTTCGCCCTGCCTCCACTTCTGGAATCCTGCTATGCATCCAGGGTTTGCTTCTGGATGTGCAGTTGGTCTAGGACTTTCTGTAACTATCAAGTGTGCCTAATGCTTTTTTATTTTTTTGTGCTTGGATTTTTGCTGTGCCTTGTCATCACGTGGTCATCGTTCTGTGGCTGAGACCTGTATTGAGGTTCTAGGAGCACCTTGCCTTCTAGGCAGATGGGGGAGGCAAAGATGGCAGGAAATATCTAGTGAGATAGATATTTTTAAGGTCATTGCTAGAAAGTGACTCTGTGGGATCACAGTCATGATGCTGAGCCAATGACCTGTTTAAATGGAGAGTTTGAAGATGGACAGTAAGATGGTTAAAAATCTGAATCTCCAAAACCTTTATCTACTATGTCCTAATGAGTAGGAGAAGATTTTGCACTGATGCTTCATATCTGATGAAACTGACAGAAAAGAAGATTACTTCCGTTCTGGGTAGAATCTTTTCCTTAAAGATACCTTTTGCATCCAAGAGTCTTTGTCTAGCAGGAACTGTTTCCAAAGTTTACGTGCACACACACGGAGACTCAGGCCTCTATACCCATTGACATCTAGTTGATCTCTAGCCCTGTGTGCTTTCAGGATGCCAGTGCAGAAGAGGTAAGTGTTTGGTATTTTATTATGTTACTGTGTGCACTGATGTCTGCAGTAGTTGATCTATCTGTCGTTACCCCTCTGCACCTGCCATCCTGGCTCCGAATTGTATGGGACTGGAGAAGAACATGCTTAGTAGGATCTCAGCTTTCTAAACCTTTTAGTATACATCACGTACAGTTTATCATACAGAAAATTCAGGAAATGAGAAGCTTGTAAGTTTCAATCTGTTTTGTATTCAGTGAAACATCTTTTTATTATGTTGCTGAACACTGTCATTTTTTTCAGTGTGGGGAAGGTAGATTAAAAAATGGAAGCTAATTCTTGTGGTGGGTGAGGAAGTGCTGATTGTTTCGGGATCCCAATAAGAAAGGCGTGAACACTTGCAAGGCAGATCACTTGGCAGACAGCTCGGAAGGCAGATCACAGGCAGATAGCTCGGAAAAGGTGATAACAAGGTATAAAATCATACGTCCTTTCTGATACTGGGAACCCTGAGATGATAGGGATTTGGATGGATCTCTGGTCAGGGCGTTGCACACTGTAGATCTCATCTGCTCTGAGTTCACTAGTACTCTTAGAGGGTTTTGCTCACAGTACAGGTTCATCAATCACCAATAGCAGTTAGGTCTGGAATGTGGGCTTTGGACGATACGCTCTAATATCCTTATCTCATTAGTAAAGCAGCAGTTCCTGAGCAGGTGCATGTAATATTTCGAGTGGAAAAGACAACATACTGTACGTATACTTAAGATTAAATGCACATTGATTAATTACACATTGATTATGTGTACATTCGTTAATTTTACTGTTGATTAGACACAGCATGATTCAGTAGCAGTCGTGCGGTATCTGCAGTACAGAGGCATATACCTGGATATGGGTCACTAGCTGCTTGTACAGTAATAGTCATACAGGTTGATAACTACAAACAAGTCAAGAGGTCTTTGTAGTACTTGAATTGACTTGAAAGGGGTTCAGTTTTACAGGGACTGATGGGGTAGATTCCAACTGACCAAATCAGCTGTTCAGATGGACGGGAAGATTCAGAAGAAAGTGATAGGTATGGTTAAGAGGCAAATAGTGGAAAGCATGCAGAGTCAATGCTTCCAGTCATCTTTTTGCATTTCCAGATGTGCCGCAGTGTTTCCCAAGAACTGGTTCTACTAACCTGCAGTTTGCCAGTGAGATTTCTTGTGTGGTAGGGTAAACAGTTCTTTCCAAGAGTAGAGTGCCCAAGCCCAGATGCATTCTTGCCTCTCAGGTTTCTGAAGGAACTTCTCAAAGAAAGAATTAGCATTTTTCTTTAATTACCTCAACTTAAATTTCATTTTTAAACCTCTTTTTTCGCTTTTACTGTTCTTGGTAGTTTTGTTTTTACACCACCTTTGTATTTTGCACTCGTAGGTCAGTTGTAAATGCACATAACATTTACAGGACTTCATATTAGCTAATTAGCCAAAATGTTTTGGTNCTCAATGAATGTAGATCCTGCCATTTGCATTCTCTGAGGAAGTAGAGCTAAGATTTCCCCTTAAAATAGTTGTAAAAGTATCTTGATGTCAGTGAGCCCCGCTGATTGATAACGGACTGTTTCTGCTAAACTGAGAAACAGAATGGTAGAGGTAGGTTGTTGGTACTTGGTATCGGTCACGGTAGAAAGAGGGTAGGCAGAATTTTGTAGTGTATGAGGAAGAAGAAACGGTAACACATTACTGTTAACTAGATTTTTCTTTAGAGGAAGCAGAAAGGAACTCTAAATTTCTGGTAGTATAAGCCTTCCAGACTAATTTGTATTAATATTGATAAACATACTTTGTTTACAGTTCCGTGGTCATATGATTGATGCATGTTTCTTGGTCTAGAAACAGTGGTGTGTACATTGGAAGTGGTCCAAGAAAAGTCCTTCCTGAGGCAGCTATTTATTTTTGCTAGTTAGCATCCTGCTTCTTTGTTCCTTGGTAGAGTTAGCTACCAGCAGGGAATGGGAAGTTGTAGTCATAGCTCCAAAAGCTTCAGCAGTCATGTACGTGCTGCCTATCTGATGTAGCAGCATAGGCCAGTATAATTTCTTAGCCCAATTATCCATATAAAAACTTGGCCTGCAACAAAGTACTGAAGTGTTTTAAGGTATCAGCTGATAGATGCTTGAAAATTAATTGCAGCATAGGATGGGAAGACATCTCCCTATATGTAGGTTGACTCCTTTAACATAGAATACTGTGGGTTTGGGGATAGCTTCTGTTGGACATGCTAAAAGGTGTTGCAGAAGCCCAGATCTCCAGTGTGCACATCTGGGCAGCAGTGCAAAGGACTGTAGAGCACTTGCTGACAGTATTGAATAAGTTATCTTTCTCTTGCTTTGTGGAAGTAACGCATAGTAAAGGCAAAATTATTTGTTTGGATATAGTTATTGTGTTCCAGCAGATAGCAAGCACTTTTTCCAACTAATTTTTTGGACCTAAATATGTTGGTGTTAACTCACTTTATGTTTTGGAAGGTAGTGATGAAGGGAACAGTGATCAGTTTCTCATTGGCTAAGCAATTGAATTTAATTGGTGGCAAAGTGTTAGATATTTGAAACTGTTCTTTTCTGAACTACAAGTGTAGTTTATTCTACACAGACTGTAGAGGTTTTTGAGAAATTAGATGAGGATCCATCCAGAATTGTCTTACGATACGTAATTTCACTCTAGAGAAAGGAGCTGGCTATAAAAAGACCTTCTGAGCCTTTATTTTTCTAATCCTATACCAGATTATCTCTGTAGATTTTTTCACTGCGTACAGCACAGTATTCTTCGTAAAAGTGGGAGATGGTATGAACGAAACACACATTCAAAATCAATGCCTTTTTGAGTCTGTCACAAAAAGGCTGTCAAAATAGACTTTGTTGTAGCATAGTTCTGCACTAATGAAGATTTATTTGGAAAAGCGTGATCTCTGAGAGTACTTTAACATTTCTGTTTAAGGATATTTAGCTTTTTAAAATAGCCTTAAAAAGCTTGTTATTAGACTTTCTGAAGTCCTAATTGGTAATATTAGGGAAATGATCAGTTATGTATCCTTTTTTTGAATTGTTTGTCTTTAGCAGCCATGTCAGTTGGTACAGGGAAAAAGATTTTTCTCAGCACTAAAATTTGTAATGGCTGTCAGTTCACTTCTGCCTTCTTTTGCTGGGAAAGCTTGGTTGCTCAGCATTTTTGTTGAGAAAGTGGAGTCATCTTGGTCAAAGTCATATGTTTGTGGGTTTGTTTTGAAACAGCACTTAGGCTTAACGGTTTTCAGCCCTAAACTGCTGATTGGTAGCTAATACTATGGATGTGGTATCAATTTTCAATAAAAATCAAAAGCTAGTACTTAGGATGGGAAACCTTAAAGAAAAGAATATGAGCTAGTAATTCGGTAGGGTGTTTTATCAAAGAGGGGAGATTGTGGCAAAATTCTGGGTGAATGTTTGTTTTAGAAAAGTGTGTGGTCCAAGAAAACTGAAACAGAAGTAAGATTAAAATCCAAAGAAAATTAAGCATAACCATTTAAAGTATGAAAGTCATCATCTCCAATGGCAATTTCCTGAGAATTGAAGTGATTTAACTTAGTATTGGTTTGTATGTGTAGGCTTAACAGCAGCTGTAACTGGGTGTGTTCTTAATTGCAGAATAGGTGAATTTGAATGAAACAGTTTCTTCCTAGGGACTGAATCTTGTGAGCATCAAGTGCTTCATGGATGCTGGTAAAAGTGGTGGTACGCTTAACCAAAGGCTGTCAGTCTTTGTGGAAGACTGAGTGGTCATGATAATGCATCACTTCCCATGATGAAGTTTTTCGGAAATGAACTTTTATATACCAAAGAGTATTTTGCGTAAGGCTTAGGGTCACAGTGTCTGTATTATTCCTAACTGAAATACCTGCCATTCTGCTGCTATTGTGGTCAGCTTAAGTTGCTTTAATAATAGTTCTGTTTTGTAGAGGGAGTCTTGTGATGCTGTGTTCCGTCAGAAGCCTTAAACTGTAGAGCAAATGTTTGTCCCTCTGGTCCAGAATAGTGTAATGTTGTTGGTGTCAGGCTTGTTAGCACTGGGTTTTGTAAAAAGACCCCATGTTAGGAACAGAATTATACTCATGATTTTGTTTTTCTTATGTTGAAAGTAATAGTTCTTTTAAAATACTTTAAACATACGTTATGTTGAGAGAGCAAAATCTGTTATTTTGTTGAACCATGGCTGAAATATTTTTTCACTCAATTTCTTGTCTAATTTGAAACATCTAAAGGTATTTGGAAATGATAACTTGCTAGATAATTTTTGTAAATGTATATAGTGTATAAATGTATTCACCATCATTTTAAAGATGACTTACATCACTGTATATACTTCAGGTTTCAGATATGCTGTAACATTGGTTAGGTACTTATTAAGTCACATATTTTGTAACACTCTAAAAATTTGGCCACAGAGTGTCCAATTCTGGTCTTTGCATAAACGCCTCGTTAAAAGGATAGTAAAGAACAAAACGAAGCTCTTTCAGTGGAATGAAATATGGGACCTGGAGTGGAGTTGTGGCAGAGCTTAGCTGAGCTTCCATTCATGGCCCTTGCTGAGCTGCGCTCCAGCGGCCCAGCTGCTCAGTCCCGCTGGCTTCAGCTGCAGAAAGCTGAGTGGGGTCCAAAGGGTTCCCCCTCTTTGAGGGCCAGTAAACACATTGTTAAGGTGCAGTTCTTTCATCTGCCACCCCCCCTGCCCAAGAGCTCAAACCCACACCCTATATCACCCTGTTTCTCATCCTCGTCTCTAGACCTGCTTTCTTGTAATTACAGTGAAGGGACAAGTCTTGTTAGTTTCCTGTTTCACCAGGAACTACATGGCAAGTGTAGAGAGTTTCCAAGGGTTTCTCTTGAAAGCGAAAGCATGTGAGTTGCAAGTGTCGCACTTTCACCTTTGTTCATTGTTCCCCTGGGCCCCTGGGATGAAGTCTATGGAGTCTATTTAGGTAAGCAGCTAGAAGAACAAATATTGAGTTGAATTTATCTCAGCTATTGTATTTGAGTATATGGCAAACAGCATGCAGTATAGAAAACAAAGATTGTCATACTTTTTTAGGGCATAAAAATGCTGGAATCTTTTAATGTATTGTCATTTTGAAGTACTTTATCTTATATTTTAAGTCTCAGCATCCATAGAGGAGATTAAAAAATACTTATTGTCTTGTATAAAAGCATAAAACTGCCTATTCAAGTTCTGTGCAAGTATAATGGGAAAACCATTCCTGTGGTGTGCATGTTTGCATGTCAGGTGTCTTCTAGTTAATGGAGGGGAGATGCGTGTGTGGCAAGATGGATGAGATATTAATTGTGGGTACAGTAAGACAGTGAGGAGGAAGAAAGAGTATCACTCCAGCTTCTCATTTAATAAGCAAGAATTTGGAAACTCTGAAGCTTCATTAAATATCAAAGCAGTGCTGAGCTGTGTGATCAATGTTGCTATTGCTCTGTTCTGTAGATCACAAAGTTTTAACTTACTAAAATTACAGGAGAGCATTACTTTTTATAACATTGACTTGAAGCTTTTGTACTGTAGTCAGGTTTTATGACTTCACTTGCATCTGTGCTCTTGTTTGAGGTTTTCTTAGTGTGGTTTCTTTGTGTACCAGAAAATGTAAATAGGCCTGCTTAGACCACCTTCATTAATGAGTAGAAAGTAGGGGCAGGGAGTGAAATTTGTCCGGAGTGATTACTTTCTGACCAGGTATTGACGATAGTGAGCTAAAGGATTATGAATATATTTAACTGTTAGGATCTTTGTCATCACTTAACACATCATTACAGAAGTTAGTCTTCTCAGTTGCATGTCCAGTGTTTTCTTTTGTTATTGCAGATGGTACTGCATGAAAATAAGCTGAACTGTAGATTTTTTTTTTCTTTCTTTTTATGGTTATCAAAATGATTATCAAAAACTACCTTTTAATGGCATTAATACTGCATTGCTCTGGTATATGTTGTTTGAAATGAAATGTTAGTGCTCCCTTTCCCTTCAGACTTTGGTTTTGTTTCTTAGGTTGCACGTCTTCAAAAAAACCCTGATGGTGACAATGAGACAATGATTCCTGTACTGTCTTCAAAAAAAGCAAGTGAATTGCCAGTTGATGAAGTTGCAAGCATTCTGCAAGTAAGTGATTTTGCATCTCTTAAGCATGCACTGATGTTTCCAAACAATAAGCTTGATATTTCTTAAGGACAGATCTTGTCATTGAAAGTCTATGCATTATCATGCAGTTTGATAATAACTATTGTCTACTTCTAAAACCACATTGATTTTTAAATTGTTACTTGAAATGCTTTAATCTCTAACATTTAAAAAAAAAATCTGGTTTTTGGAGGGGGGATGAGATTCAACTTGAAAATGGTCAGATTTCTTTATGCTTTGAAGATTGCTTTTTGTTAATAAACTCCTAGAGCCAATCTTCCTATAAAATTCTGTTCTGTTTTTCACAGCTATTGCTTCCATTTCTCTAAGGAATCCTTAATGTCCTTAATTTATTTCAGTAGCCTCCATTTCCAGTGGAGGAATAGAATTGAGAAAGCTACCCATTGACAGATTTATGAACCACTGGATCTGGGTTAATTTTCGTGATAGATGGTCTTTTTTCATTTTCTGTATGCTTGACTGCTTGAGGAGTATACCATGATAAATGTTGGTCACTGTCAACTCAAGACTTTGAAGCTATATGCTGTGTCATTTGGCTGAGTAACTGAACTCCTGACGTAATCCTCAAGAGTCTAAACTATGCCCACATTTTGGCTTGCTGAAGAGTTTTCTGGAGGGAAGATCAACAATCATTTCGAGATGTGAAACAGCATCTGCTTCTGTAGTTCTTCTGTGAATTTTTTGTTGAAGTACTCTTAAGTACTGCCAAATTGAGTTTTAAAATAGTGGTTAGTTAGCTTTTATTGTCATACAAACATTACTACCAAGCTTGTCTTTCTGATGTTGGCCAAATTTTTATAATCCAAGGCTATATATTTTCACGTTGTAATTTATTTTGAAGCCTAGCTTATCAGTGTAATTGCTGACTCTGTTACTCTTTGCATATTTTAATAGGCTAATCTTCAGAATGGCTTAAAAAACTGTGAAGTTTGTCATAGACGGGCATTCCATGGATGGAATGAATTTGATATTAGTGAAGATGAACCACTGTGGAAAAAATATATTTCCCAGGTTAAGATTTTTGTCCTTTCTGCTTTTTGGTTTTAATGCTTGTCAGTAGTTTTGCTCTGTATTACTTAGCTTTCGTGTGCATGAATATATTCTTATAAAAGTGGGGAAACGCTAGCAGAGTAGGAAATTGCAACTTCTGTAATTTATATCTAATTTACCTATTGAAAAAGCTTTTATTTACGTACATGCCAGTGTTTTAATTAGATGATTTGTTCTTGAATGTATGTTCATAACTAGCCAAAGGGTACCATTCACAACTAGCCTGAGGGCTGGAGAAGCAGAATAAAGTTCCCTGTAGGCAGAGACTTGAGCATGAATCACACTAAGGTCAGACACAAATGCGTATGACTGGTAAACATTTAAATGGAACATGAATAACTTGATAGACAAAGCATATTTTAAAAAACAAAACTGCTGCCTTTGAACTGAGGGTGGGGGTGGGGCCAGCCTTGATTCTGGTGTTAAGCAGAATTGGCAGAAGTCAAGTGCAAATTTTTTTCCTATCAGTGTGATTTATGTGCATATATGAGTGTGTGCAGCTTCTCGAAATGGTGTGGAAGTGGAAGAACTTCCTGCCCTCCCCTGCCACCTGGCTACACAAGCTATTTACAGCAACTTTTCACACAGAAGATTTTTCTAATGAATTTATACTGTTAAACATTTTGGTCAATGTTTCCTGCAGTGCAGTTAAGTAATAGAGTAAACCCTGAAGTAATAATAGATGGTTAATTCTAGAGAAACTGTTTTACTTGGGAGTGACTAAAAAGATATTCAGCACTCTGCTGATGATAGCAGTGGGAACATCATCACATGTCCTCTGGCATTAATGCTTTATTTTCCCATGTGTAGTGTCAAATTAGTCAGGTGCATCAGAATGCTTCTAAAGCATGTTAACCAAGTCTATTTTAGGTAGGATTTATTAAGATACATAATTTGCTTTGAATGTGCTTTTAGGATGTTCTTCACTTTAATTGTAGGAATGTTTTTCTAACATTTCTGAAAAAAAATGACCATGTTAGCAACGAGCTGTCACGTAGAAACAAGATCCTTTATTATTTTAGACTTAGAAATCTGAAGAACTCGTATGATCTAAAAGGAAAACTTGCATCTTGTAAAATAAGAAATCAATGAATTGAAATTAGGAAATACATTGCTGCCTTGATAGTGATCAGTTGCTGGGAACAGGATCAGCCTGCTACCTCAAAGACATTTTGAATATATTTCAGGCTTCTTTTTGTGTGTTTAAACAAATACAGGAGATTATTCTTTTTGTCTTAAAAGTGTGAATCAAGAAATGTAAGAAACAATTTTCACCTGTTATGTATTGAATATGCTCCATCCAAGGTCTTTGATTTTTTTTTTTTTTAGAAAAAACCCTCAAGTAAAATCTGAACTGTACAGAGCCAAATTTTGTTTGTACTGGTAGGTTAGAAATATTTTAATTATAGAATAATAGTTTCAAAAATAGATCAGATGTGCTTTGAGGGGTAGATAAAATGGTCTTCCTGTCAAGAGTATTGCTGAATTACTGTTCTGTTTCATTTCAGTTTAAAAATCCCCTTATTATGCTTCTCCTGGCATCTGCAGTCATCAGTGTTGTAATGCATCAGTTTGATGATGCTGTCAGTATCACTGTGGTAAGGAACTAAAATTTTATCATCTTTTGAGAGTACTTCAGAGTGTGTGACCACATGTACTTTCAATGTTACATGAATGCCAATGTGGGATGGGATCACTTGATTCTAATTAGTGAATTTGATTTGTGTGCTATCATTAAATCTGTTAAGTTTGTGACTGGGTTTTGTTTTTTTTTTCTTGAGTGTTAGCAGTAGTACATATCAAAATACATCAACAAATAATTATCTGGCTGCATCTTGCATCTTTACTCTTTCATTGTTTGAAATGCCTGTCTTTAGGCATTTGTTCAGAGGAGCAATTTTTGGTGTCTTCTATGTAATTTTTATCTTAAATTATGCTTTAATTTCAAATTGAAACCAACATAAACCTTCTGTGAATTTACTTGAAAGATGTAATCTTTTAAAACATGAAAAAGAAGTCTAACCTGGACTCTCTAGAAATAGCAGAAGGAAGGTAGCTGAAATAATTAATTTTTGTAGAAGTTTGCAGTTAAGTAGGGTGCTAAACTAGTCAGCAAATATAGTACTGCTAAACATTTGTCATTGCAAACGACACAGAAGAAAATTGTAATCCCTTTGACCTTTTTGGGGTGATAGGCGATAACTGAAAATTGGGATTTCTGTATGATCAGAGGCAGGTTCTAGCTGTTTTTTCTTGGCTGACCTCTGTACTTTATATTGAGTTTTACTTTTGTAATTAACTCAAGGTAACTGTAGGTTTGCTCCTAACCCCTCTAGTTCTCTAGAAAGAATAGTTTTGTTTGGAAGATAAACTATATGGCTTCTTTAAGAAAAAAACATGTGATTTTGAATTTGAGTATAGTGTTAGTTTGGAATGGTCTGTTGTGTTCATAAGTTGAATGCAGGTAAATTGTCGTATTATGAAGTGTATTTAATTGTGGTGGCTGAAAGTTGAATTATTTCCTTTTTTTTTCCTCTTGGTTAGCACCCTTAAGTCTATTTCCTAACCCTCTTGAGCAACACAATGAGAAAAGAACGGGGCAGTTAGTGTAAGAGAGTATTAATTTCTGCATTCTGTGCTACAACCTGAGAAGGTATCTTTAACAGCCTCGTGAACGTTGGTAGAGGTGTCTCAATATATGGAGAAAAAGTGTGGTTGAGTTAAAGTTCATCAATTGTGTTTTTTGTATAACTTCTGACTAACCTACCAGTTAGTCTTGTTATTAATGCCTACTTTTTCACCTAGTGAATATTTGTTTTGCTTTATTTTCAGATGATAGTGCAATTTTTCTGTGACTGTATATTTGTGCTCAGAGCCTTAGCAACAAAACTAATTTGCTGCTAAAGATCAATGACACATTTCTTTTGGTGGCAATGCTGGCTTGAGCAGCTTTTGCCATCTTTTTAGCTCTGCTGATACGAATGTATTGTAAAGCTTTTTGATGTGGACTGGGGACTGATGAAGATTAAAAAAAAAAAAAATACATACCTTTTCCCATTTGGAGGATATTGGCTTCTTGGTGTAAGCCATTGCACGTAGACACAAGCCGAGAGACTGGCATGAGGCTAGGAATGCAAAGCTGTCAGGTAGCATGAACTGTAGAAGATAATGCTGCCTCCAAAAGAAACATGCGTAGCTGTGGTGGAAATATTCCATGGAAAGATGGACTACATAGTTATTTACTAATATTCAGTTGGTGAGGCTAATATTAGTATCACAAATAAGGCAGACTTACTGGATTTATCTTTGATTTAGTTAAGAGTTCTTAGTTTTTCTCTTGCAAAATGATAATATCTTGGTTATTT
>VYZW01042589.1:11577-32756 GCA_013401315.1 Balaeniceps rex | reverse complement strand
GCCCTCCCCCACCCAGCATCTCCCTTCCCCACCCAGTATTCGGCTCCATCCCACTGACTGCTCTTTATCCAGTGTCTCTTGTCCCAAAATCCACGTCCCACGAGGGGCTGAGAGCACAGAAGCAGACTTTTAAAAGTTTGGTTTTTTCAGCAATCATGCAAAGAATCAGACACTGTGACACAAATACGGGATTTGGAACCGCAAATAAAAATGGTTGTGGTTCTGCCCTTTTAAAAATAGCTTTGTCCTGTGTCTTTCACAGTTCTCCTTTTATTGCCTTTCAATTCTAAATGAATACCTAACCTCAGCCCTGACCTGTTCCGGTCTGGAGAGCCTCATCCAGCTGCTGTGATGGCTCCCGATCCCAAATCCCAGCTCTCCATGCCGTCCTCTCCCTGCCCTTCCCTCCCCGGTGCCTGGCAACCTGGAGGCCGTTTTTGCCTGTCCCCTGCCTTCCTGTGGGACCCCTCTGGGGACCTGCCCATCCTTGTCCCCCCGCCGTGCCGCTGCCCCCCAGTCCTGAACACGGCGTCTGTCTTTGCCTCCCGCCCGCGTCCCGCAGCCCCGCCGTGACCTGTTTGTGCTTTCCAGCTTTAGACTGGGGACTATTTCTGTTGATAGGTGCTGCGGGCGGTGGGGAAGGAGGAAACAGGGAGGAAACTGGAGGCCCGGAGCGGGATAGAGCCGTAAATACCTGGCCGTGAGCGGTTTTCCTGTGGGTCCCCTCGGGCTCCCTGCAGGCGAGAGCAGCCTGGGCGGTGGGCGCTGCCGTGCCACCCCCAGCTCCCTCGCCCAGGTCAGGCAGGTAACCTCGGCCGGCTGCCCCGTGGGCTGCGGGGCACCTTTCTTCCCAAATTCCTGCACCTTCCCAAAATCCTGTCCATCACGTGCCCAACCCATCCTGCCCGTGCTGTGCTTGGGAATCGTGCTGCGACTGAGCGTGGCGAGGCCCTGGGGCAGCGCCTGGGGCTCAGCCCCGCATGGGGCCGGGAGCTCTGCATGGCCGGGAGATGACTGGGGGGATCTGCTCGATGGGGGTCCTGCGGGCTTGGGAGTGTGAGCGTGCGCGTGCTCGTGCGCCTGCGAGCGTGCGCGAGGTCACCGCTCGCCAAGCAGTGGGGAGCAGCGGTGGGGTGCGGGCACCCGCTGCTGCTGTAGTGCCGGCTCCTCTGCCAGGGGGCTCGGGACCTCCCTGCGGCTGGAGGTGCCGTGGCCATGGTTGGAGGGAGGGCGATGGGCGGTCTCCGGCGCCTGCTCCGCGCCCCGCCACGGTGTCACTGTGCCCCCCTTTCCAGGCGCGACTCTCGGCCCCGCACAACGGGGCTTTCACGGGCCGCCGCTGGGACCCCCTGCCTGGGGCACTGCGGAGCTGGGGCCCTGCGAGGGCTGCAGACTCTGCGCCGAGCGCCGGTGCCTCCTCGTGCTGGGGAGAGCCTCCTGCCGCAGAGGCGAGAGCCGTCCTCTGCCACCGTGCCCGGCCCTCCCTCCTCCTGCGCTGGCCTCGGCTCCCGCTGTTGGCCGTGCCGGGCTCCCCGGCAGCCAGCTCCTGGCTCGCGGGATGGGGCTGGACCGCTGCCACCCAGCTCCTCGCCCGGCCCCGCACCGCCATCCCCAGAGTCCTCCTCTGCCCTGCACAAGGTGCTGCGAGGAAAAGACGTGGTGTCCCTGCGTGCTGGTGTGGGGCAGCAGGGCTCTGCTGGCAGCCCTGCCTGCCCTGCCTGCCCTGCCCTCCCCGGTGCCCAGTCCCTGGATGAGCAGCTCCTCCGGCCGGGCTGGGGCCGGATTGGGCTCCGCTCCCCGCTGCCGGTGCTTGGTGGGGAGAGTGCCGGGATGCCCGGCCACGGGACCGGCTGCCGCTTCAGTCGTGCGGGAGGAATGGTGCCGGGCGAGCTCAGGAGTCCTGGCACAGGCTCGGGGGATGAACTTGGCTCCCCCAGGCCTTGCTTCAGGCACCCTGGCAGAGGTGGCCTCGTGCCAGGGGTTCTGCTGGGGTTGGGGGTGGCACGGCAGGGGCCACGCTGGCACGACCGCACCAAGCGGGGTCCCCTCTTGCTGAGCTGGGAGAGCCGTGGCCGCCTGTGACTCCCTCCCTGCCCCTGTTTGTAGCCCGTTTTGGCTTCTCCCGTGCCCTTGGAGGTTTGCGGGGCGCAGTGAAACCTCCGGGCTTCTCGGTGGGGAGTGGGGGTCAGGGGGTCTGAGGGCGGCTGTGGCGCTGGGCCGGGCAGCCGGTGTGCCGCTGGGCCGTGCAGGGGCTTCGGTTGCTGTTTTCCTCCTCGGGTATGAAAGGTCCTATTCATCCTGCTGCAGCAGGGCTCAGGTTCTCATCTGGGCTGAGCCGGGTCCCTGAGCGTGTGTTAAAAGCAGAGGGGATTATGGAGCGGCTCCAGCCCCACCGTGGGGCCGGCTGTGATGCAATGAAAATATTACGAAAGCTGCCCTGGCTGATGGATGGCAGCCGCAGGCCAAGGAGCTGAGCACGGCTCTGGCAGCGCCTGGCTGTGGGAGCGCAGCAGCTGCCTGCGGCAGCTCGGTTTTCCTCGGCGCCATGACCGTGGGCTGGGCAGGGGTCCCGGTGGGGTGGCCCCCAGGCTCTGCAGCGGCCGGGTCCTTCGGGGTCCCGGGCTGCGGTGGTCATCGCAGGGGGTGGTGCCCTGCTCCTGCTCCTGCCCGGGGCTCCACACTCGCGGCTTCCCCGGGCTCGGGGCAGGACCTGGCTCCTTCTGGGTCTGCCCGGCTGGCTCCCCCCTTCCTGCACCGTGGGGCCGTGTCCCTCCAGGACGTGTCTGCGTCCTCCCTGCTGGCCCTGGCCCCAGCTCCGCTCAGTGCCCGTGTCAGCACTCGGCTTCAGTTTCCACTTTAATTAACTCGAGCAGGAGGAACATGGAAAAACCTGGGCTGGAGCCTCCCCCGCCTGCTTTCCCCAACAAAGGCCTCATTGAGGCTGGCCGGCACCCTGCCACGCCAGTGCCCGGTGCTGGGAGCCGGTGGTACCCCGGCGGGGGGCAGGGCTGTCCTGGGGGCCAGAGGGGCCGTGGCTGTCGGGTCTGCACGGCGCACGCTGGTGGGCAGCGGCCATTGCAGAGCCCCCGCGCGTCCTCTCGGCTGGGTGGCTGCCGGCCGGGGATCCCCGTCCTGTGCTGGGGTGGTGGGCACCGGCTGAGAGCTAAGAGCAGCAGGAGCTGGCACCGGCAGCCCCGGCATGGGGCAGCTTTCACGGCAGGGAAGCACACAGGCTTCTTGATGCACCATCTGTCATGGGAGACTTTGGCCATCCCTCCCCAAACCAGGGGAGAGTGGCTCCATCCGGAGCAGCGCCGTGGAGGGCCGGGGTGCAGGGACCGGTCGGGTGGGGTGAGACCATGGTCTGGGATGGCCCCAGCCCCGCGTGAGCCCCTGTGCTGGGGCCACAGCAGCCCCCGCTGCCTCACATGTAGGGAGTGGGGACAAGGACATGAGGGTCTCTTGCAAGCCAGGGCATCCCCCTGTGCTTGCCGGGGATGCTGCGTGCCCCCCTCACCTCCCCACTGGCTCCCGCAGACGCGGAAGCTGTCGAAGACGGAGCGGCAGCGGTTCAGCGAGGAGGTGGAGATGCTGAAGGGGCTGCAGCATCCCAACATCGTCCGCTTCTACGACTCCTGGAAGTCATCCATCAAAGGCCAGATCTGCATCGTGCTGGTCACAGAGCTCATGACGTCCGGCACCCTGAAAACGTGAGCAGGGGCTGCCAGGTCGGGGTGCGCAGGGGAGGGGACGGGGTCCCTGCGGTGATGGGGAGGTGAGGGACAGGTCTGCACCCCCCCCCCCGGGCACTTGACGTGGACGTTCAGGTGGGGGTGACAGGCTGTGGTGGGCTCGGGTGGGATCTGGGCAGGTAACGGGGCAGGGCTGGGAGCTGGAGACAGAAATCGGGGGTTGCTGCTGGATGCTTGGAGTCCCAGGAGCTTCACTGGCACCGTCCTGTGCGGGGATGGTGTGGCCCAGGCACCCCGGTGCCGAGCACTGGCCACTCGCCCCGGCTGGCTCCTGGCACTGGCGGCTCGGGGAGCTCGGCTCCTCCTGGGCTGCGTTTTCTGTGCTGCCTGCGCAGAGCCCAGCCGGGGAGGGGACTGGGAGCCCCTGACTCCAGGACACTCTTTGCCACTTGCCCTGCGTGGGCACCCACGTCCAGATGGGCTCGGCATGGCGGTGGGAGAAGGGTGGGCTGGGGCTGAGGCCGGGGGCTGAGCCCCGTGGTTCCCCCGGCAGCTATCTGAAGCGGTTCAAGGAGATGAAGCTGAAGGTGCTGCAGCGCTGGAGCCGGCAGATCCTCAAGGGGCTGCATTTCCTGCACACCCGCTCGCCCCCCATCATCCACCGCGACCTCAAGTGCGACAACATCTTCATCACGGGCCCCACCGGCTCAGTCAAGATCGGGGACCTGGGCCTGGCCACGCTCAAGCGAGCGTCCTTCGCCAAGAGCGTCATAGGTGGGGTCCCGGCGCGGCCGGGCTTGCGGCTGCCCCGCGGTGGCTGTGGGTGGGTCGGCACCCTGGGGGTGCTGAGCCCCGCTGCTGCCCCCAGGCACCCCCGAGTTCATGGCGCCGGAGATGTACGAGGAGAAGTACGACGAGGCGGTGGACGTCTACGCCTTCGGGATGTGCATGCTGGAGATGGCCACCTCAGAGTACCCCTACTCCGAGTGCCAGAACGCCGCCCAGATCTACCGCAAGGTCACCTCGGTGAGCGGCCCCGGCCCTGGGCTGGGGGTGATGCTGCTGGCTGGTGCTGTGGGTGCGGGAGCTGGGGTGAGGGGGCTGGGAGGGCCGGTCGGATGGAGCTGTCGGGCCTCACGTTGCCCAAAATGTGTCATCGTGCAGGTTGTGCAAGCAGCTAAAAATAGTCTGGGTGGAGAGAGGGTGCTGTACCAGGGCACAGGGCCCATGGAGGGCAGCGGGGCCACGGCTTGGCCAGACCCTGCATCCCTCGCCCCGCACCAGGCGCTGCCAGGACGTTAATGGGGTGGAACGGGAGCGGGTCGGCTCGGCCACCCCCTGCCCGGGGCACCACGGCTGCCCCAGCCGGTCCCGGCCGGCTCCTGCCTGCTGGGATGGAAACCCGGAGCCCCGGGGCGTCCTGGCCCTGGCTGCCCGTGCAGGCACGCGTGACCCGGCTGTGGGAGCCACGTCCGGGCCGGTGGGGCCCTGAGCTGGGAGACTTGTCCCCACGTGTTCCCCGCTGCCGGCGGGGCTGTGCCAGGGGCTGCGGGGCCGTGGCTGCCCAGGGAGCGTCCAGCAGCCCCATGGCCCCGCCGAGCCTGGGTTCAGCCCCGGGCCCTGGAAACCCGGTGCTGTGGCAGGGTCTGGCACAGGAGGCGCTGATGCCCGTCGCCCTCAGGGCCTGAAGCCCAGCAGCTTCTACAAGGTGAAGGTTCCGGAGCTGAAGGAGATCATCGAGGGCTGCATCCGCATGGACAAGAACGAGAGGTGGGAGGGGAGCGGGGGCCCGGGCAGCAGAGCCCTCCCCGGCCCCCGGTCCCGCGCTGAGCTGTGTTCCCCGCAGGTACACCATCCAGGACCTGCTGGAGCACTCCTTCTTCCAGGAGGACACGGGGGTGCACGTGGAGCTGGCCGAGGAGGACGATGGCGTCAAGTCTGGGCTCAAGCTCTGGCTGCGCATGGACGACACGAAGAAGCTGCACGGCAAGTACAAGGACAACAACGCCATCGAGTTCCTCTTCGAGCTCTACAAGGACGTGGCGGAGGAGGTGGCCCAGGAGATGGTGGGTGCAGGGACGGAGGGACCATGAGCACCACGGGGTCCCTGCGCCCTGACGTGACCAGCCCCCTCCCATGCAGGTGGTCCTGGGCTTCGTCTGTGAGGCCGACTACAAGCTGGTGGCCAAGGCGGTGCGGGACTGCGTGGTCGCCATCAAGCGCAAGCGGGAGAAGCTGAAGCGTGCCCAGGACATGTCGTTGCCTGCAGAGCCGGAGCAGCCACCGGGCGTCCTGCGGCTGCTGGAGGAGCTCAAGTCACCGCTGCCGCCTGGTGCGCCTGCCCTGGCCACCCCCGGCTCCGGGGACTCCGTCTTCAGCAGCACCTTCCCCCCGGAGCCCGAGGAACCAGAGGCTGACCAGCACCAGCACTTTGCCTACCGGCACACCAGCTACTCCTCGGCCACCTGTGCGTAGGCACCGGGCGGGGGGACAGCAGGGGGACCCAGGGCAGGAGGGGTCCCTCCCCACCTCCAGCCGTGCCGTGCACCCAGCCCCAAAGCCATTTCCTGGGGGTGCAAGGTGGGGAGGGGGCTCCGGCTCCGGCCGTGCTCACGCGAGCGCTCCTTCGCAGCTGACTGCGAGACGGACGGCTACCTGAGCTCCTCTGGCTTCCTGGACTCCCCAGACCTGGCCCATCGCAGCTTCTCGGCGGGGGACACTGCCAGCCCACCACCCACCCGCCCTGTGCGCTGCTTCCCCACGGTGAGCGGGGCCCTGCGGGGCTGGGGGTCGGGGCGGCCGGGGCGGCCGTGGCGCCGGCTCACGCCATCCTCTCCCCGCAGAGCATCGCGGTGCAGCTGCCCACCGAGCGCCTCCCCCCCGCCAGCGGCTTCTCCTCCCCGGTGGACAGGTAAGGCCGCAGGGGGCCAGGCGGGGGCTGGACGGGGAGCGCGGCGGCTGGGAATGGCTGCGCTGATGCTCCGGCGCTGGGGCTTCCCGCAGCTACGCCTCGGACGTGGCGTCCGGCATGAGCGACGGCTACGAGGGGCTCTCAGCCAGCGAGCAGAGCACCAAGCTGCCACCCAAGCGGGCCTCGGGGAAGCTGCTGCGGCGCCGAGCCCGGTCCAGGCTGCGCATCACCAACGTGAGTGCCGTGGGTGCCGGGTGGGCAGGCGGGCGCTCCCCAAGCTGAGCTGGCCCTGCCGCCCACAGATCTCCGACAAGAACGACCGGGTGGTGGAATGCCAGCTGCAGACCTACAACAACAAGATGGTGACCTTTAAGTTTGACCTGGACGGGGACAACCCGGAGGAAATCGCGGCCGTCATGGTGAGCGCAGGGCAGGGGTGAGGGCAGGGCCTGCCCATCCGTGCCGGGTGCTGACCGGCCCCTCCGGCTCCAGGTCCACAACGAGTTCATCCTCAAGTCGGAGCGGGATGGCTTCATCCACCGCATCCGGGACATCATCCACCGCGTGGAGACCCTGCTCCGCAAGGACGGGCGTGGCACCGCCAAGCTGCCCGAGAGCCCCGAGGCCGAGCACGGCACCGGCAGCCCCGTGAGTGCCCAGCCCAGCCCCACCAGCCTGGGGAAACTGCCGGCACTGAGCACGGCGGGGGGTGCTGCCTGGCCCTGGGGAGCCCAGTGGGGAGGGTCCTGGGGTGCAGGGTCCTCCAGCCCTGGGCAGGAGCAGCCCCGTGCCCGCAGCTCCGGGTCACTTGCCCGTTCCTGCGATGGGTTGTGGTGCCCCCCCTGCCCGGTGGAGCCACCGGCTCCTGTCCTCGCCCACGATGGGGCTGGGGTGGGGGCCAGCGGGGGCTTGGCTCAGCCTGTCTGGGGTCTCTGCCCCCCGGTGCTGGGCTCAGCCACATCCCCCTTGGCAGGCGGACCTGCAGCTGCAGGAGTTCTCTCGCTCCATCTCCTCCTCATCCTCGCTCAGCGGTACGTCTCTGCCCGTGTGGGCCCTTCCCCGTGCAGGGTGGGTGACAGCCCTGGCTGAGCCCGGGGGGTCCCACGGGGCACGTCCTGCCTCGGCTGAGCATCGGCTGTCACCCCTGTGCCGCAGACCTGGGCTGCACGAGTCCCAGCCTCTCGGTCCAGTCCCCCGTCCTGCCGTCGCTGAGCAGCTCGCCGTCGGAGAACAACCTCGCCAGCCCCGCGGAGCCGCCGGCAGCTCCAGCCTGCCAGCTGTGGCCGACGCTGCCGGGCTCCCCCACAGGTACCAGCCCTGGCAGGGCCAGGCACATTTGTCCCTCCAGGGCTGCTGATGGCAGCCTGGGCAGCTGCCGTGCCTTGGCTGGTCCCTCAGAGCTGCCTGGGCAGGGGGTGGAGGGGGCTCATGGGGGTCAGGAGCCGCTCCCGACACTCCTCTCCCCGCAGGCTCCGTGCAGACCTGGCCCCTCATCTCGACGGCTCCCTCCTGGCTGACAGCATCGCCGGCGTTCCCGCAGACCCCCCCGAGCACCCCGGGGGGGCCTGTCCCACCAGCCCTGCCCCAAGCCCTCCTGTCCCCGCTGCCGCTCCCCACGTCCCCTGTCCCGAGTGGGCCCAGCAGTCCCCTGAGCCCCCCTGTGACCAGCACGTCCTGGTCCCCCACTGCCCCCTTCCTGTCCCTGGCCAACGTCTTCTCCCTGGCAGTGATGAGCGTGGCCCACACGCTGCTGCCCGCTGTCTCCTCTATCGCCAGCTCGGGCGGGCATCTCTACCCCCCGCTGCTGCCACGGCCGCAGAGCCTTGTCCTGGGGCCCCCGCGCTTTGTCTACCCCGACCCTGCCAGCATGGCCAAGCCAGCCCCGGCCTGTGGTGGGACCCCGGAGTCAGCAGGGGCTGATGTCCCCACTGCTGGGGGGCCCATGACATTCCCTCCCCTGGCACTGGCCCCGCTGTGTCCTGCAGGCAGCGAGGCCACAGGGCATCCCCTGCCATCGCTGAGCACATCCACACTGGGGAGCCCGGAGGGCAGCACGGTGAGTACGGGGGTGGCAGGGGCTCCCCGGGGCTGCTCAAGGTGGGGCTCAGTGCCGGGGGGGCCGGGTTGTGGCTGCAGCTGCTGCCCTGGGATGGGACAGGGAGCCCCTGGGACACGGGGAGGGTGGGTCCCGGGGCATGGGCACAGCAGCAGGGTGGGGGAAGAGATGTGGGGGGACCCGGGGTGGGGCGGCTGATGGCACTCGGGTGCCTGCAGGTGCTGCCCAGCTCCCCCAAGCACAGCCACCCACTCGTCATCTCAGAGTCACCGGCCCCCAGCATGCCCAAGGTCCAGCTCTCGCCCATCAACGAAGGTGAGGTGGGGAAGGGCTGAGGCTGTGCCACATGGCCGCGTCTGCACTGGGGCACCGTGATGTCCCCGCCAGCCCATGTGCCCCGAACCCCACCAACTGCCCTCTGTCCCCGGCAGAAGCCAAGCCCCAGATCCTGGGCCGGTTCCAGGTGACGCCGACCAAGGACCCGGCCACGGCCTCCCCGGTGCCGGGCGGCAGTGAGGGTGAGCAGCGCCGTGCGGAGCCGGCAGCGAGTGGATCCCCCCTGCCTGCAGCCCCCGACACATGGGGCAGCTCAAGCAGTGACCCAGACTCGGTGCTGGAGACAGCAGAGCAGGACCCCGAGGCCGAGGAGGCGCTGGCTGAGGAGGGCACGGTGGTGGCACCGGTGGAAAGCGACCGGGAGGGCCCCAGGGACGAGGGCGCAGAGAGCGTGCCGCAAGCGGTGCTGAGCCAGGTGTGGCTGAACTCCCACAGCTTGTCCTACCTGAGCAGCGATGACACCGAGAGCGAGGATGAGGAGATCTGGGAGGAGCTGCAGAACCTGCGGCAGAAGTGAGCAGCCCCACGGCACGAGGGGGAGCAGGGTGGTGGGCTGCACCTGGGAGGCAGCACGGGGGCTGCAGGAGGGGACAGGTCTTCCTGCCTGCCCCAGGCCGGAGGACGATGCCCCCTCTCCGGAGGCCCGTGCCCCCAGGCGCAGTGCAGTGCATGGCTCGGCTGCCAGCCCCCATCTCCTCCCCAGGCACTTGGCTGAGGTGCAGCTGCTGCAGAGCGCCCAGAAGAAGGAGATCGAGGAGCTGTATCTGCGGATGGGGAAGCAGCCACCACTGGGCATCGTCTCCCCTGCTGCCATGCTCTCCAGCCGCCAGCGACGCCTCTCCAAGGGCAGCTTCAACCCCTCCCGCCGCAACAGCCTGCAGCGCCTGGAGCTGGTGCAGCCCCCAGGTACCAGCCCCCACAGCCCCAGCTCCCTCCCGGGGCCCCTGCGGGCTTGGCTGCAGGACGGGGACCCCTGGGGTTGAGGGGGGGGTCAGGCCTGTGTGGGGGCACAGCTCTGTGCCCGCATTGGTGCCCCCGGCTCAGCGCTGCTCTGTCCCAGCAGGCATCATGCGCCGTAACTCGCTGAGCGGCAGCAGCACGGGCTCACAGGAGCAGCGGCTGAGCAAGGGGGTGACCTTCGCCGACGACTTTGGCCGGATGGTAAGGGCGGGGGGGGCTGATCCCGCTGCTGGTAGCCCCGCGGCGCTCCCAGCGGGCCCCAGCTCACTGCTGCTTCTCTCCCCAGTAGCCAGCTGGCCAGGAGTGACTTCATGAACTACCTCAACGAAGTGCCTGCTGCCCTGGGGGCTGGCGAGAGCCCCTGCGCCTCCTGGGAGGACGGCGCCAGGGGCAGCCAGTACCCTCGGGCCGAGCCAGCCGGGTGCCCGCCCCAGGGAGCCTGGCCCCCGTCTCAACCCCTGCGCCCCTTGGCCGTGTGCCCGCAGCAGGGTGCCTGCTGCCTCTGTATCAGAGCGAGGGCAGGCCTGTCCCACGCTTGTCCTCCTGTTTCCTCCCTCCTTGTGCCCCCCCGGCCGTCTCCCCGCTGTTCCCAGCCCGTTTGCTCGAGCCCAGCTCCAGCTGCAGGACGTGTGCGAGGCACCGCCATCGTTCAGGGCTTTACTCTGAGCTGAACCCGCGCACGCAGAACCAGGCCCCGCTGGCACGCTGCCCTGAGCAGAACCATACCCCTCACCGTGCCCCTCTGCCACCGTCCCACCCCTGCCACCACGCCGTCCTCCAACTCTGCCCCTGCGTGGGACAACGCGTAGGGCCCAAGCCCGCCGTCCTGGGGCTGCCCTGCTTGCTGCCGCCCTCATCTCGCTCTGTGCAGCCGAGAACGAGCCGGCTGCACAGTGGGAAGAAGCCTCCCTCAGTCCCGTAAGGCGATGGAGCTGGTGCACCAGGAACAGCAGCGGGTGCGCTTTGTTACGAACTGATGTCTGGAAAAGTGTTTTCATAAATACGAATTAAATACAAAGGGGGTCTGTCTGTGTCTGTCCGGTGGGACTTGTGGACACCGTCCTTGCTGTTGGCTCATGATAAAACATGATAAAATGAAGAGCAAAACAGAAAATTCCCCCATCTAAGCAGACACCTGACTGGGTGGTGAGGTCCTGAACTGGACTCTGGCCACCAGCTGCTGTAACAAGAGGCGCCAACGCAGTCTCCAGACAGGGTATTTATTGTGGAAAGGGACGGGCACCCAGGCAGCCCTGCCCTTCCCAGGAGCAAGTCCCTGGCAAAGACCCTGGCTGCTCTCCAGGAGAAAGGTGGCTGCCTGCAGGGGAGGAAGCCCTGCCTGCAGGGGAGCCCCACCAGTGCATTTCCCTGGACCGCACTGAGCGCCGTGCAGGCCCAGACCCCCGCAAGGGTGGCTGCCCTGTGCTCAGAGCCCGGCGATTCCCTTGTGCTCGAGGCCCGTCCTGTCCCGCGGGGGCTGCAGCTCACTCACGGGGCTTTACCGGGGCCGGGCTGGGCCGGGCCCTCCGTCCTCAGCTCGCTGCGCTCTCAGCCCGCGCCTGTGCCCGCGCCCGCGCCGCCTCTGCCTCCTGCTCCAGCTCATCCAGGAACCCCTCCTGCGACACCGAGTAGAAGGTGTAACCGTCTGCGGGGGGGGGTGTGTTAAGGAAAACAGCGGGCGCAGCCCGGCCGCGGCGCGTCCCCCCGGCCCGGCCCCGCCCCGGTCCCGGAGGATACAGATGCCAAACGCCACCGCGCCGATGCCGAGAGCCAGCAGCGCGTTGCGGCCGCGGAGCCGCCGCTGCAGGGCGCGCTGGCGCTGGGCGCGCTCCACCTGCGCCATGAGGAGGCGCTGCTCAGAGCTGAGCCCCGGCTCCCGCGCTGGATCGATGCGCCGCGCGAAGGCCGCCTCCCCGCCCGGCTCCCTCGGTGCCGCCATCTTCCTCACCGCCCTTTCCGCAGAGCGCGGCGACGTCACATCCGGCAGGGAGGCTGGCCAATCGGGAGGGGGCGGGCGACGCAGGCTGGCTACGCGGCGGGAGCGAGGCGTCGAGTGGTTGGCTGAGGCCCGGCGCGTGCCTGGCGGCGAAGGAGGCGCGCTCTGATTGGCTGGGCGAGGCCCCGTTGCTAGGAGGGCGCTGAGGTGGAGCCGCGGGCGGCGGCTGGTGCGGGTCCCTTCGCGGCAGCGGCTTCCTCACCCTGGGGCTGCGGCTTTCCGGGGGTGCCTCTGGGACCCTGAGGCCCAGCACGGCCGTGGCAGGGGCCATTGGGGCCCTCTCCCACCAGTGGTGCCACTGGAATAATTATTGTCCTTAAGGTCTCTGGCCTGAACTGTTAAATGGCGTCCCAGGTGCAGGCAGCATCCTGGTACCGTGACCCAGGCCCCCTCTTCGGCGAGATTGCTCCTGAGATTATCGAGGATACGCTGATTCATTTGGCCACAGAAAATGAACGGTACCTGACCGAACTGCCAGATCAGGCTGGATGCTTCAAAGAGACACAGATAGTAGGTGAGACTGTTTTTCTTGACTACGCCTAACTCCTGAGACAGTTAACAGCTGCATAATCAGCTTCAGTTGACTGAAGTGAATGACTGTTCACTTTTTTGCAGAATTTATATTCCTTTTGTCTGAAAAATGGCACTTGGACCAATTGGCAAGGTACCAAGCGGTAGAGTTACTTGAAAGGTAATAAATATCCTGAACGCTCAGTGCATTTCTCATTTCTCTCACGTGGTTACGCTGTGCATGCTCTATACCACTCATTCAGACAATGTATGTTTGTGTGTCTGGAGCTTTGTCTCTTTACTCATTTAATTCAAATTAACGGCTATCTGTATATTCTGAGTACACGCAGAATTGCTTTTCTTCCTTTTTTCTTAGCAGAAGAGAACTGTTTTCCGAGTACTTGTGGTTTTTGTAGGTTTATGATCAAGCAAATAGAACAAATCTGCGAGTCCTCCAGAGAAAATGTTAAAAGTCATGAACAAGGACAAGGCAGCAGCTGGAGCTCTCTGAAAGATCAGATATACGACACGTTTGTCCTCCGACTTGTGTCATGCATTCAGCTTGCAAGCAAACTTTCCTTACACTATAATGTAAGCCAGCTAAAGCTTTTCCCTATAGAATTTTTTTAGCAGTGTAGTAAACTGTGTAGTATATTAATCTCTCTTAAATAATAGATTTCCTCTCTGAAAGACAATAGTGATAATGAAATGCAAAGAATATTGAAATGGAGACCTAAATCTCTTCCATTTAGGGCAGATTAATTGTCACTCATCAAGTAACAATTTGTCAGGAAATGTTCTCAGTACTGGGGGAAAAAAGTACAGGCAGCAGGAAAACTGCAGCCTGTGGTTCTTGAAAATTGTATGACTAGGGAGAGTTCGCACCTGTCTGGGGAAGGTTTGTGGAGTAAAGGAAACCTACGGGAAAGAAGGTCCGAGCTGGATTTCTCATGCCAGCTTAAAATTGGAGTTAGACAGTTGGGTTAGCGGGCAGCGTCACCACAGCAGTGGCTCATGTGTAAATTTAATGGGAGGAGTAAAGCAAGAAAATATTTTGTTCTTAGCAAGTGTCTTACTGCCTAGAAGATAATGTGTCTTTTTTTCCCTCTTCAGATAGTTAACACTGACACAGCTTTAAAATTTCTGCAATCCTTAAAATATTCGTACACTAAACAGGAATTGCTTGAGTCAGAGCTTGCTGTTTTAAAAACACTGGACTTCCAGATCAACGTGCCAACTCCTTTGGCTTATGTGGAATTGCTTCTAGAGGTTTTAGGTAAGAGTATTAGTAGGAGAGAATGAGAAAGAATTTTTTTTAGAAGTGTAATAGAACTGGTCTGAACCAAAATGTCTCACTTTACAGATTTTCGCATACTGCAAAGGCACGTGAAACTTTTCGGATTGTCCAAGGCTTTACTTTTTGGATGAGAATTTTGTCCATAGTAGAATCTGATGAATGTTGTTGGACAACCAGTCGTGACTCATTCAGTAAAAGATTAAGAGTTTAAAACCCCCAAAACCTAGTGTAAGGCCACATTTTCTACAATGACTTACCATTTTCTTTGCCCAGGTCTGTCAACCTGAATTTCAGAATGAGTGAAATTATACTGAGACTGAGAAAGCCTATGGCATGAGGCCTGTGGCATTCAGAAACAAAGGGCAGTTGTCACCAGAAATCTTCCTCCCTCGCTTACAGTAACGAACGCTTCTTTCTAATTCAGTTTAATGACTCAAAATGTATGGCTGCTTACGTATGATCTCTGTGCTAGGACATAACGGCTGCCTGCTTCCTGCAAAACCATTACATCAGATGTGTATACAACTACTAGACTTCTCCTATCTCACAAGAAATACCATCTACGACACTTTGTTGAAGATTGCCATCGAAAATCCGACACCAAGCAAACTGCAGGTGTAAGTAGCTTACGTGACTATTGCTTAAAATAACTATTTGAAATTAAAACCCTAAAAAAACCCCTAAGGAATAGTAGCATAATTTCCATTATGCCATTTTGGGGCATGTTTTAAAAAAGTTTAATTTTGGGGACTTTTATTGATCTTAATGTACCAGTTCAAAGCAACGTGCTTCACCACGTTTGCTTTAGGGGCAAGCTAGGAAAGTGTTTAACTTAATTGTAAAAATCCAGCTTTAGCACTGTCAACTAAAGTTAACGGTATCAGGCTCTATTTGGGCTGAATAAGATAACACGTCTGTAGGCTGTTTAGCGATTGCAGTAGGTGCTTTTGAACTGTAAAACTAGCATCCTTTTACACCAGAACACGCTTTTACTTCCACAGAGCAAAGTTTTTGACGGTAAAGGAAGATTTCATGCTCTTGGCTGTTGGAATCATCAGCACAAGCGTGTTCATACTAAACCCTGGGCACTGGAAGCAGGTACAGTCGCTTCTAAACACATTAGCTCTATGTGGAAAAAAATGCGAAGGTTGTTCATAAGTTGAAGCACAGCAAGAGGACAGGTAGACTCTACTGGGAATAGCATGAGGGAAGTGACGTCTTTCAAGTTTTTTAGCAGGAAGCGTGTGTACTTTTGTAAGTGTCATGAGGGTACACGGGCAGTTCCGCAGGAAGGCTTGTGCTTGCACTAGTGTGAGCGTATCCTCACCCTTCAGCTTCTTTACAGCCAGAACAAACCCACAGAGACATCGTTTCCTTGACCGGTAGAGAAGCAATCCCACGGGACAACTTTCCGCCCAAACTGCTACTGAATACTATCACAAACAGCCTATTACAGATAGCAGCTTTTTCATTTTACTTCTTTAGTAGAAGCAATTAAATTAAAAAAAACCCACCCCAAAACAAACAAACAAAAACCAAAGTAAGCAAGCAAAAAAACCCAACCAAATAAAAAAACCATGCTGAGAGGCTTCAAGTTTTGATGAAGTGTGCCCATGGAGCACTATTATTCTTGTTAGATTTGGAGGGTTAAGAAGTATGTCTGTAAACTTATGTCTCTTAGGCACTGTAAGTAAGTATCTTCATTTTTTTCTTTTTTAAAGGTTGTGGAGCATTTAAACTGTATCACTGGCATTACTTCACAAAGTATCTCAGAATTTTCTTACGCAATGCTGAAACACATCGTTGGCAGTACCGCTCCAAACCAGCACTATAGGAACTGAACAAAAGCACCAGAGAACGGAATTATGCCTCTTAAATAAAACTATCTTCTACGGCCAGTCGCTAGCGTATCGGTAGCAAACTGTTACACTGCTGATAATAGTCCATCTTCTGTGATACTGCACAGGGCACCCAACGCAATTTGGTTTTACTTTTGGTTTTCAAAGCCAGGTATTCTGTAACATTTTATATATTACGTGTTAATTAGGAAAGCTCATCCTTTCAGGCAACGCATTAGTGCTGTGAAGGGAGGCACGCAGGAGCAAAGTAGCATTTAGAAATACCTCTTTCAGCCTCAAAAGCTTTATTGTAAGAGCTACATCTTCTAGGTTATGAATATAAGTTTCCTTTGAATAAAGAGAAAACTCTAAGAAGAGTCATGTTTTGAAGGCATTAATGCACATGGCATTCTGCTTGGTAATCTATTGCTAGAAGCAGCTCACACGCCCAGTCACTACGAACAGGGCTGTAGTTTCTTTCTCCACTCGCTGCTTTTTAAAACATTATTGTCTCAAGCAGCCTGCTGCAGCCAGGCTGCTTGTTACTGCGTTCCCTCTTTGCCAGCGCTCAGAGCCTGTTTGCTCTTACCCCAGGAAAGCCAGCTAGTTGACCAGTGTTGTGAAAAGGCCAGAATCCCACCAGTTTTGAAAGCGACGCAATTGTTGCGACAGCAGGTGCCTATTCAGCGCATCCGTGTAAGTGCCAGGGGCTGTTTATGCTGTGCCTGGCATATGCTAGATGAAAGCACTCTTTGTGTAGAATAGTGTTTTATTATTTACTCGGCGCACCTCTGCGCAAGAGCAGGCTGCAGAAGTATTACAAATAGTTAATATCGTCACAGCTAACAGTACTTTAAATGGTATCAAACCTTGGTAAGTTCAGTGGCACAAAGAAGTGCTTATATGACGTAGAATTCTAATGCTTTATTTCAAACTGGAGTCACTCTCGAATGACCAAGCAGAGCTTCTGTGAGTTCTTCCACGTTATTCCCTGTGTTTGTAATATTTCACTTTTCTAACCCGTGTGTTAAGCTGTAACAGTATCAAACTCACTTGTGTTTTGAAGTTTGACAGTAATTGATACGCGTAGCTATAAACCCCAAAAGTACCAGTCTAGCATCTATTTAATAGCTGATTCTTTTTATTCTGTTCGGTTCAATGATATGACTACATATTGCTTTTCTATGTACTACTTGTAATAATGGTATTTTAAATAAAGTGTCTTGTGGATTTTTGGTATTGTAAACATTTTGTACTGGTTAATATTAAGAGACATCTTAATTCGACTTTCTCCAACGAAACGCAGACACTCCACAGCTGCCAGGACGAGTTCTTTACATGGTTACTTGTTATAGAATTGGGATGAGACCCAGGCAAGACCCCACTTCAGGTTAGTTAACATGAATTTTAGTGCTTTTGTCCATTGCTCCTCAGAGTTAAATTGTGTTTTAATAGAGTAAGAGCCACCACTGCCACCTGTATCTTCAATCTTTCCTTTCTCCACGTCCATCCTGTATCACACACAAAGTGTTATTAGTGCATTACTGTTGCAAGCGTTTTATCTCAATATGACGTCAAGTACTAAAATTTAAATCTGACATTCATATTATGCTATGTAAGAATACTTTGTTTTTCAAGGAAATCGTGCAAGCCTCAGGTCTTCACCTGAGGAACTAGCTTTAAATTTCAATTAAACTAAGAGCAAATGTGGTAATCCTGCACATTATAAAGAACACTGGATGATTCCAGAAGGACAGGACTGACACAGCAAGCAGTGCCGTAGACTGGTCCCGAGGTCAGTTAGTGCTGCGTGGTTAGTTTGACATGTTACATAGCCACACTCACCTGTAAGGCAAACAAAACCGAGTTTCGCCTTTTTCCACTTCCTCTTTAAATTGCTGCACGCAGTCCAGGAAAGCCACCATTGCATGATCAAACTTATTGTCCCAGAAGAACCTTAGGCCTCCAGAACAGTACAAGGGGAGCTCCTGGAAAAAGAGATTCGTTTCAGGCACCCCAAGCACTCCATTTTAGATATGGTCATGGCAGCTCTTTAGTCTTGTGGAAGGCTTAAATTTGTCATAGGATGCTTAGAAATGGTTTGTGGCACACAATAAGTGTGACTTGTTTTGCGGTAAGTGCCTACCGCGTGCAGGGTTGGGTTCCTAATCACCAACAATCATCCCAAATCATGCTATCGTCCTCTGGCCAGCTGCAGTCTGTAGTTCAAGAGTCCTGTTGTTTTTAATACTACTGGACGGCAGAACGAGTGGCTTGATACAGGATATGGAGTGAGATAATGTGATGTTGGAGAAGTCGGGGCAGCTAGCTCTCCTGTACCATAAATTCATAAAGGGCTGAGTTTGTCTTCTGCGTCCCCACGTGCGACCAGGGCTTTGTGGCATTTACGGTCAATGTTCTCCGATTTGTGCAGGATCTCTTACCTTTGATTTGTCCGTGAGGGACTCTAAATACGAGTGGTTGCCATATGGTACAAGACGGTATCTGAAAGGAGAGGCGATTCACAAGCAGGTGAGTCTAACTGTCTTTATCGGGGTCACAAGTGAAATGTGTATTATATTGCATATACCTTTGAAACTTCAGGCCCATTTTGTTAGCAAGGGCGTGTAGCAACAGCACCGTCTGCCCCCAGGCAGCATTGATCTCATTCCATTCTACAGGAACACTGGGGAGACGGCCAAGTCTGAAGTTATTTATTGTGCCAAACTGACCACTGTGCCTGCGATAAGAGGAATTATAAATAAGCGCACTGGGGCAGGAACAGCTTCTAGCATGCTCACCGAACAGGGGCCACATACCAACAGCTACAGAACGCACACTGCTAACCAAGCGAAAGGAGGGTTTGGGGGCTCTGGTTAGAAAGTGTATATGAATACCAACCACTTGTTCTCTTTTTATGAGAGTTTCATACAAAAAGAGCCCCCCAAAAAACCCCCAAGCAAACCCCCTGAGCTACCTGCTCTGGAAAGCCTGATGTCAGAGCATTATTGCTGGCTAGCACAGTAGGTCCTGGTTCGTTAACAGGGTTAGCGAAAGAGCCATTTTTCCCTCTACTTGGACATCTGCGCAGCGTCGCAAACCTCTGTCAGCTGACACTGTTGGGAGCTGCGACACAGTTGCTTTGCTGTGGGGCAACTATGATTTGACTAACACCTTTCCTGTCAAATGCTGTATTACTTAAACAGCCCTACACTGCAGATTTTTAGAAAACTGATGGAATATTCCAGTGTCTACGTTACCAGATGTGAAAGGTTGCATTGAACACGTTGGTTTTCTTTAATTTATCCAGTTGCATCTGGGCATAGCGCATTTGGTTGTCTACACTTTTCAGCTCATCATCTAGCTCCAGTTGTTGCCTCTTGAATTCACAGTATTCTTTCTGATACCTTTTGATAAAAGCAAGACAAGAAACACTAAGTGCAAGCTTTTACAGAAAAGTGATCGCTCACATGGTATACTAGGTTTTTTTGGTCTAGCCAACTTCAATTTTACAAAGAAGCCGCCACTTGCATTTGGGCATTATTACAGGTTTCTCCATATCATGATCTCATATATCTGTTACCTAAATCCCTGCCATAAACTGCACTTCACTCACTGAGCTTCTTCCTGCTCCAGCCGCTCTGCCTCTGCCCTGACTCTCTCAAAGTCTTCAGCCACAATCTTGCGGTTCTTCTCAACGTCCTCTAGCTCCTGAATGAGTTGCTCTTCCTCCAGTGCAAGTTCTTTCAGTTCTGTTTGCAGTTTCTCCTTATCATCCTCGTTCATTTGTTCCAGTATCTCCAGGCATCTCCTAAAGGAGAGGGACAGGATTACCAAAACAGGGATCCTGGAAAGCCCGCGCCAACAGTCCCCGGCTCCGTGACAGCCTGCGCATGCGAGCAGAGGCGCAAACAGGGACTCTGGTCTCACGTGCACCTCTCATTAATCCCGAGCTCTCCGCGTTGATCCTGCACCGTGAGTCAGGAACGCACGCAGGGGAACAGGGGAGCGAGATGGTGACCGAGGAGCCGTTACCGCCCGTCGGTAACCATCTCTGCGACAGCCTCGGCCGCATGGGAATGCTGCCACACGGGCACCGTGGGCAGGTGGCATCGGTCGTTCTGATGGGCTCACAGACTTCAGCTGGAGACGTTCTGTACCACAGGACTCTCAAAACTAAATTTTCGTCTCATTCAGACAAAGAAAACCAAGCGCTGAAGTCAGGGACGTCTCTTACTGATCACGGAAAGCCGGATCAAGGCTGTACTCTTTGCCTAGCTAAAGCAGCTGGGTCTCGGGTCACCTCCGGATCACTCACTTGTAGTTCTGGCACTCGTTCTCTGTGATGTTAAGCTGCGTGTCTAGCTGGTCTAGCAGCGTATCTGTGCATTCCTCACACAGAGGGTGATCCACATCTGTCTGCCCAGACATAATGTCGAAGAGGTCACCGGTGACCTGCAGGAAGAGCTCACCGTTAGTTCAGGTGAAGCCACAGGTGGCTGCTGGCTGGTTTTCAACACAGGGACTTGTGCTTCTTCAATTGGCAAAGTCTTTTTTGCAGGTCAAATCTTGATTTAAAATAAGCCAGCTTTACTGAACTACTCACCAACAAAAATACTGGAAGGCCAGTGCTACGGGCAACTTCGCAGTTTCATCTTGCAGAGCATCTAGAAAAACTGATGCTCCATTTAAAAAGTATCCGAGTTTACCAGCTCACGTAAAACTTGCCTTCAGTCTCCGGCTGAGGTTTTCCATCGTGCCGCCATCTGACGCTTCTCCGATCAGCGTGAAACTGTTGGCGCTTTCTGTTGACATCATTCTTGGAAAGAATTTTATCGAGAGTTGAGTGCCGAGGGCCTAGGGGAGCCAGCTCGAGCGCTAGACTTAAATCCGAGACTAGTTCAAGAGTCAGAAAAGAAGAACGGACAAGACGTACTTGCAGAAGGATGGGGGAGCCTGCGTTTCAGAAGAGCTCTATCGGGACCGCGTTTTGCATTAACTCGCAGCTAATAAGCATTTACATATATGCAAATAGCTGCACCGCCGCCTGCCAGGGAGCACAAGGGCCGCGGGGACCCCTCGGGGGAAGCTCTAAGGGGGTCACACGAGGCAGGCCATTAAGCGCAGCGCTAACGAGTGCCCTCCGGCCGAGGCGACGCCCCGCGGGGGGGACCCTTTCCCCGGGCAGTTCCCTGGCGCCGGCTCAGGCCGCCCGGAGGGAGCTGCTGGGGGCTGCGCGGGACCTGCCCGCGGCCGGGCTCCAAGCTGGGGCAGGCCTGGCAGGAGCGTGGCGGCGGCCGTACCTGGCTGGCGGGATGAACCTCCTGGACACGCCATCCTGCCGGTTCTCCGCGAAGGCTTCCTGCGGGACGAGGGGATACCGTCACCGGGGGGCCCGGGGGGGGGCGCCCCGCCGCNGGGGGGGGGGCCCCCCCCCCGCCCCCGCCCCCGCCGTACCTCCGTCAGGGCGCCCTCCTCTTCGTGCGCGTCCCCGGGCCGGGCAGGGGCGGCGGTCAGCAGCGGGGCTGCGGGAGAGGAGGCGTCACCCGGGACCGGGCCTAGGCCTGGGCCCCGGCCCCCCGC
>VYZW01042589.1:0-11114 GCA_013401315.1 Balaeniceps rex | reverse complement strand
GGCCCGCCCGCCCGCGCGGTCCAACGGCCTGGCTCTGCCCCCGCCCCCGCGGCTCCGCTGGAGCGCCGGGAGGGCGGGGACGGGGCCGGGGCTGCCCTGCGGCCGCCCCCGAGCGGTTCCCTGGCGAAGGGTGGCCGCTGGCCCAGGCACGGTGGATCTTCCTCTCCGCCCCGTGCTGCAGCCAGCCTGGGCGGGAGCTGCTCGGTTTTCCGTTCCCCCCCCCCCGCTGCTCTGTGCCTTCCCTCGCCTTTCTGGCCCGGCCTCTTGAGTCCAGTCCGTGCAGGCGAGACGGGCAGGGAGCTGCCTCCGGCGCCTCTGGCAGCTGCCACTCAGCCTTTACGGGCTCTCCCAGCTCTCAGGCGCTTCTCCCGAGGACGAGGGCTGTACCTGGAGAGATGCGGGTTCAGGCTGTAGCCGAGCTCCACAGCCGCAGGGCGCAGTGCTCGGCTTGCGCTGAGCCCTGGTTTTTGAGAGTGGCTCTGAACTGTTGCTTTTTTCCTTCTGCAGGTTGACTCCTTCAGGGAGCGGATCACGAGTGAGGTGAGTGTCCCTCTGCCACTACCCAGAACGTGATAGGACAGGAAAGAGGCCGTTTGGCTGTAGCTTTCTGACAGCCTTGATTGCGAGTTGAGCCTCTCCTGGAAGCTCAGCAGCTCTCAGGAGCTTCAGCTGCCAACTGGAGTGAGGTTACGTAGCCTTATGGCTCCCCTGGCATCTTCTCACCTTGGCTTAGCGTGACGGTTGGCAGCAGGCAGAACTCGCGTTCTCTCCTGTTCCCTGCCTTCAGACAGTTGATTTCCCTGGTGTTCTTGCCTGCTAGCGGGAACCTCGTGGCGTCGTTTCATGTCATCGTCTGTTCTTTCTCTCTCAGGCTGAAGACCTGGTGGCAAACTTTTTCCCAAAGAAGCTGTTAGAACTCGATGGGTTCCTTAAGGTAAGGTATATGTTGTCCTCTGTATCCTTTTTCCTAGTCAAGCTATGTGTCGAAAATGAGGTGGCAGGTCTTGTCCCGTGTATTTTCGCGTGTATTTCACCTTGTTACAAAGACACGAAGCGGTGGCTCGGTTGCTTGCGTGCATTTGAGTCCTGTTAGCTCTAGAGGGGGTGCTTCCTTTTTCAGTTTTCTTTGTGTGATCCCCACATTTATCTTTCTTATGTATTCGGCAACTTTGGGCCGTCCTTCATGATGCTGTGGTCTCACAGGGACTCCAGCGCTGCAGACAATTCATAGCTTTGATCGCAGTCTGGAGCTGGCACGCGGTTCTTGGGTGGAGGGAGGTCTCGTCACAGGCCTGTTGTTCGACTTTTTTTTCATTCATCCTTATTTTATGGTTGGACAAGAGGGAGGTCTGAATCTTTTGTCTCCTCATTGTGTCTGGTGTGACAGAATTTGTTAGTTTGTAATTAAATAACAAATCTGCTTTATTTTCCAGGAGCCTATCCTGAATATTCATGATCTCACTCAGATCCATTCGGACATGAACCTCCCAGTGCCTGACCCAATTCTTCTCACGAACAGCCATGATGGACTGGATGGGGTAAGGTTACTCTCTTGGCTGTGATCCCTACTTCTGTTAATTAAAACTGCATGGCTTGCTCTGTGCTGGAGTAGGATATTCTTATTTAATAACAGGCTATGGCTCTCCCAAAGGCTTTAGGAATTGGTCTCTCGAGCCTGGGAAGTCTGCTGGAGGTAACACTGTGCTCTGCAGTCCTCCTTTGTTTTTAAAGAAGGATGCTTAGAAACCAGAAGCGTAGCAGAGGCTTTAAAGTTTTCCTTATTTCCTTTGCAACACTGTTGTAACTTACGACTAGTTTGTGAGTAAAACATTTTGTATATTTTAGCCAAATATGAAAAAGAGGAAGCTGGAAGACCGCGAAGAGACCTTTCAGGGTAAGAGTCCCCAAATCTCTTATGTTGCTGCCTGCCCCCCGAACCAGTGCACCATGCTTTGGGGGTATGAAATCACCTGAACCCCACTTGCCCTGTCCTGACAGCAGCTGCTGCCCATGCAGGCCTGTCCGTGCAACCTCTCAGAGCCTGACCTATGGACGTTCTATTGTGGAGGACTCAGGTTCCAGCTCTTAGAAGCATCGTTACGACTTCTCTGATAGACATAAGTAGTACTTGCTTGAGCTTGGCCTGCTGACAGAGGCAGCTGGTCTCCCTGTGGCTCTGTGCTGAAAGCTCTCCTTGTCTGGACAAAGATACCAGGCTTTGGATTAAGCTGAGGCAGAAACAGCTCATACACGTGCATCAGGAAAATCCTTTGTGCCCAGCCTCAGCAGTCTAGAGCTCTTCAGCTCTTGTCTCCGCTCCATGTTTTCTCTTTCCCTTCCTTTGTGGTAATCGCTGTTATCCCATGTCAAATTTCCCCTTCCCCACAGGTTAGCTATAGCCTGGCTCAGTGTCCACTGCTAGCCTTTGCGGGAGATAGGACGCTCAGGTGGACCTTCGGTCTGATCCCCTGGCGCAGCCGTTCTTACATGTTGCTGATGCACGGTGTTTTTCTCCTCCGCCGCTAGGTACCAAAGTGTTCATGATGCCCAATGGGATGCTGAAGAGCAACCAGCAGCTGGTGGACATCATTGAGAAAGTGAAGCCAGAAATCAGGCTGCTCATCGAGAAGTGTAATACGGTGGGTATGAGCGCTGGAGCAAGTGGAGACAGTAGGATGCTTTTGCTCCTGGAGAGGCAAAGCTGCTCTGAGTGGAGCAGGCCTCTCTGTATTCTGTAGATGAGGAAAGGCAGGATTTGTATCACAGGGTCTAAAAGTGGCTGGGAGGTAGGTGGAGGGAAATAAAGTTTTTCTGAGCCCTTGGGGAGTCTGTAGTTCACCTGCTGAAGGAGGATGATGTCTGTTATGCAGGCTCCTTCCTTGAGGCTTTTCTTCACTCTCCTTTTGCACAGTTAGAGACACTTGCTGAGAGCTGCTGTGGCACAGTCAGGAAAGCTTCCCATGGGAAGCTGTGCTTGTGCTGGCTTGTGTGGCATCCCAGCCATGTGGGAATTGATCTCCTCAGAAGTGCTGCATGAGCGTGAAGGATCTGCAGTTTATCATGAACTGCACGGCAAAGGCAGGGTCCTGGGGGGCTCTTGGTAAAGCTTTTGAGAGAGGTCTCTGTGCAAATGTTGGTGTTGATCAGTGTTGTGATCTTTCCACCGCAGGTGAAAATGTGGGTGCAGCTTCTCATTCCCAGGATAGAAGATGGAAACAACTTTGGTGTTTCTATTCAGGTAAGGCACTACTGGCTCTATGCCCTGCCGTAGGAGAGAGCTGTGCTGCAGGGACATGGATCTCTTGGGTTCCTCTGAATCTTTCGTTTGATGGTATCCAGCAGCTGCAGTCATGGGGTTGGTTTAGGTTTTAAAACCCAAATGTGAGCTTGATGTGGTATTGCTGAGACATGTTGCTTTCAGAGCCCTGAAGGCCAGCTGCAGTCTCATGAAGCTAACGGCTTCCTTGTCTTCCCTGCAGGAGGAAACAGTTGCTGAGCTTCGAACTGTGGAGAGCGAGGCAGCATCCTACCTGGACCAGATTTCTAGGTAGGCATGCAAGAACAGGCCTCTTTTTTTTGGGATCCTCTTGGGAAAAGTAAAAGTGCTTGGGGAAGGTCCCCCAGCTTTTCTAGGGCAGCTTGGGCCTGAAAAAAATCTTGGTGCTATTTATCTGACCTTCAGTCTCTCCATTTTCCTACCAGATATTATATCACAAGAGCAAAGTTGGTTTCCAAAATAGCTAAGTACCCTCATGTGGTAAGTAAACGGGGAAGTGGAGATTTACATGTTACATGCTGCTGCTTTTTGGGACTCTTTGGGCCGCTTCACCACTGTCCTTTTGGAGCTGAGGGTCCTGGGGGAAAAGGGGGGATTGTACAAGGATGCAGGACACCTGCGTTAGAGGAGAGCAAGCTGAAGGGGGGATTCCTTTGTAAAAGGTAGGACCTTCACTTGGTGCATGGGAGGCACAGCTCAGCTCAGGCCACTCAGCCATGCGTCTGCTCTCTCTAGGAGGACTACCGCCGCACGGTGACAGAGATTGATGAGAAGGAGTACATTAGTCTGCGCCTGATCATTTCAGAGCTGAGGAATCAATATGTAAGTGAAAAAACGGAGCTTGCACTGGCTCCCTGCACAGCAGTGGAGAAAGCCTTCCTGACCCTGCTGCTGCTCTCCCCTTTCCCTATGAGTACACCTAGACCTGGCGAGAAGCCTGCTTCCTCCCCACTCCGCTTTGGCTCTAACCAGAGGAGCCGACTGTTGCCTCTCCACCGTCTCCTAGACATGCAGGTGTTTCCAACTGAGCATTCACAGGAGTGTAGCACAAAATATTCTTTCCTTCCACCTCTGTGGGAACCTGTGATCCTAAACTTTTCATGCAGTACAAATAATTCCTGGGGTCTGTAAACTTCTCTTTTTGGTGTTACATGCCGCGGCTTCTGTAAAGTCTGGCTGAAAGAAGCCATTATCTTAACTAGGTACGCGATTGCATGCAGGGGTTGAGGGTGGTGCCAAGGTAAGCTGTGCTGCTGTTCTAACCAGTGGTCACTGAGAAAGCTGAACACCGGATGACTTCACCCTTCTTGTCTGAGTCCTGTTCTCCCTTTTTGCAGGTCACTTTGCATGACATGATCCTTAAAAACATTGAGAAGATCAAGAGGCCTCGGAGCAGCAATGCTGAGACCCTCTATTAAGTGTCAACGTTTGAACTTGAGAACTGTTCAGTCAACTAAAGACCGTCATTGCCTTGGTTTGTTACGTGACTATCGAGATGGGAAACTGGCTGGAAATAGTATCGCATTCTTAGTTAAACTCTAAAGAAATTCTGCCTAGTTTTGTGATTGGTTTTGTTCAGGTCTCAGGAGCTCTCCCTCCCTCTAGTAACTGGTAACGAGAAGGCCGTGCTGCTGTGGGGTGCCCTAGAGGCCACTGCAGAGTGAGAGCACCAGCCAGGCAGGAACATTCCTTTATGCCTTTCTTCCTACCTGAGTAGGAACGACACTTAGAGACCAAGCCCTTGTCCTGTCCCATCTCTTGGCTGGAGGCTTCGCTGGGGTCTCTGGGAGTGGGGCAGACAGTCTTCAGCACGAGAGCAAGCCCAGGTGGTGGTGCAGTGGTGGAGAATCTCGCTCTCTTCACTGCTGGCTGTAGCTGGGCCCCTCTGCCGCCGGTGCTCTACACTGACTAATTGCAAAGACAGGGGAACCTGCCCCTTCTGGGCTGGTGGCGGCAGCAGCCACGCTCCAGTGCCGCTGAGCGGTCTGCACTCCTTTTCTGGCTCTCTTCTGACTCAGCAGAGCCTGCCCCATCTGTCTCTGCCTCGTCAGTTCTGGCTAGATCAGTGCAGAGCACAAGGTGGTGCTTGAAACTAGGGCTGGTTGCTCTCCTGGCTGGTTGTGAGCTCAGGTGGCTTCTGCTGTTTGCGATTTGACTAAAGCCACTTTCTTGGCTAAAACCAACGTTACTTCACATACGTCCTAGTGCCCCTTCAGCATGAGATACTTTTGCCCAGGCTGGGAGAAGGGAGGGGCCGGAGATCCGATACTAAAGTCCTGATAATCTCTGCACGTGGTCAGACTGAGCCCCGCTGTCTCCTGGCAGTGCTCCCCGCTGCCTGGGCAGAGCAGGCCAGCTGCGGCAGTTGGTGCTTGGGGGGCGAGGATGGCTGATACCCACCCGGTACCATTGCAGACCTTGTAGTCTTTCCCCTGCAAAGGGCACGCTCCTGTGCCTGGTGACTCCTCTAAGCTGCCGGAACGTTTCATGGTCCATTACAAACCCCTTTGGAAATGACTGGTTGTATTGCGTCAGTTTTTGTGTGTGGCAAGTGGGCCCATAACGCTGCAGGCTCCCAAAATTTTCTTATTTATCGTATTTCTACTTAAGTCCCTTATTCAGGGAACTTTAATCATTTGTTTCAGGAACCTTGCTGTTTCCCGGGTCTTGCTGTTACACCCGTATATCCTTATTGTGCAGTAGCCTTAATAGTTGTGTTAACCTCATTGTAACAACAGTGACAAATGGAATGAACTTTCTCCCCTTCTTTTTTTACTTTGTTTTTGTTTCTTCTGCTTCCACATCTAAGAGCCATGTTGTCTCTTGCTGGTTTCCCAGGGATTTGCCCAGAGCGTAGAGGGCCGCTGGCCCTTGCTATAGACTCTTCTGTTGTTGTTTGTAGTAAGTCAACTCTTAGTCTTCCCGCTAATAAATATTCAGTAACAAACCAACTGCGTTCTAGCTGCTGTCTGGGAGCAGCACTTCCCCTTGTGTTTCTTTGTACTGATTCCTTTTAATTTGTTCGGCTCTCTTTGCCAGATGAAAGTATGTAAACTTTTACCATGTCAAAAAATTAAAATAAGGTACTTGGAATTCTTTTAAGGTAGCCCCTTGTGTGTGATACTGAGCTCTTAGGCTGTGCAGTGTTAACGTGTGTTCTGGTCCTGCCTTTCTTGCATCCAGTTGCTCCTTCCCTGCATTCTCCTCATTCCTCTTTTTGACTCTGTTATAAACTGCTATGCACTGCTTTGTAGGCTGTTTCTATTCCTTTAGCATGCCTTATGTTAAGCCCACGGTCTCGGGTTTAACGTCATCTGTGCCATCTCAACCCGGTGTGCGGGACTTGGGCCATCTCGGTTAAAACAGACGCAAGAGATGTGCGTGGTGTTTCTCTTAAGAGTCCGCAGCCTGCTCCGTGGCTGCTCCTGCACCTCTGCCAAGCAGGTGTCTGGGGCAGGCGCCTGGATGCCACACCTGGTGCGTGTGTTCGGTGCGTGGTCCGTTACTCTCTTGGCTGCTCCGTGCATGTGGTACCAAAGGAAACGCAGGCCGCCCTGCCATCCCCCAGCCAAAGCATCCTCTGCTCTCCCCAGGACGTGGTCCTTGTTCTTGTTGCGCATCCTCCGATGTCTGCCGCACCACAGCCTGGGGTGCAGAGACCTCTCCAGTGGCACTCCTGTCCCCCAGCTGCTGGGGTGCAGGCCCCGCTGTGAGCCCGGGGCTTGGCCGCCCTTCCCGGCCGGGGTGCCGCTAGGTGGGGCCCGTGCCCAGCCCCAGGAGCGGCCGCCGCAGACCGGGGCTCCTGCCTGGCACGTACAGCCTCGAAAATCTTCAGCTGTTGAGAAGCAGGAGCAGCCGCTTGCGGACAGACGCTTCCTGCCTCCCGCAGGGCCGCCTGCCCCACAGTGCTTCCTGCGGTGTGGGAAAGTCCTGCTGGTGCCCGAGCCGCTCCGGGAAAGGTGGGAGTGGAGCTGGAAACAGGTCACCGGGGGCCAAGGCGGCTGGAGCCAGAGCTCAAAGGAAGCACTGTTGCTGGCAGGACTCGATGTGGTGCAGCACGAGGGGTTCCTCCTCACCACAGCCAGAAGAAACTGAACTCCCAGGAGGCCCGTGCCAGCAGTCCCGTGGAAGGACGGAACATCCAGGACAGTTGTCTTGGTGGGTGTTGGCAGGGAGCGTGGTTCATCCCCAGGAGCAGGGGAGGGTTTGTTGTCCGCGATCTTCACCCCTCAGTCTCAGTGCAGTGGTTTCTGCTTTGCTCTCCGGGAGAAGTGGCAGCGTGCCGTCAGGGCTGTAATTCACAGCTTCTTGAGACATCCCAGCTTACATGCAGTGACTGCTAAAACTTGGAGAGGAGAATAAAGGCACAGCAGTTGTGTGCAGACGCAAACGCTGCCAGAAACGCAGCCAGTATGGGTAAGGGTCAAGCAATTTCCACCTTTCTGTTTTACATAACGTGACCCATGGGGGTTGGACTAGATGATCTCCAGAAGTCCCTTCCAACCCCAACCATTCTGTGATGCTCAGTTCTGTGATACTGTGACCCTATGAGATGAGAGAATGGGAGCGGGAGTTTTCCAAAGTCTGAGGTCTGGCTGCTTAAGACTTGCCTGTGTCAGGAGAGTTGGCAAGGGGTTTTCTGTACCGTATTCTTTAGCTGTCTGGCAGTCACTGACTCCGAGTTTCCGTGAGCCAAAAGCTGTCTGTTTCTGGTTTTGGTTTCTATAAATTTCAGAGACTATTTTTTGCCACATCTACCTTTCTGTGCGAGCGAAAAACAGCAAACTCCTCTCTTCCTTGCTTTGTTTGGGACACGTGGACAATTTAGCAAATATAAGATGTACTGATGGGCAGTACCTACAAGCAACCGTGTCGCCAAAATAAACATCGGTAGGATGTGAATTCTCCATATTAGGTGTGGGACAGAGTGACGGGCTAATCAGACCGGGGAGCTGAGTTGTGGGAAGAGGTATGTGCACCAAACAGGTCACAAACAAGTTACGCTGCTGTTAGTGAGACATGTAATTTTTTAAATTCTAGGTTAGCTTTAAGCTGCTTCAGGCTTCTTTTGGAGAAGGTACACAAGCGATTCAGTGGTATGTGTGGCCCTTAAAGATCCCTGGTTGCTTTTCATCAGTAAGGTATTGACACAGGTTTCCTGGCTCTGCGGGCTCAGTTAATTACTCTGCTTCCTGAAATTTCTACTGCAAGATGGAGATGGATTTAGGGCTGTTCTGTTTATTCTGAAACAGAGCTCCCAGAAAGCGCAGGCTGATTTTTGTGTTGCTTGTAATAGGCTTTAAAAGTCCTCGGCTTGAAAAGTACGGCAGAAATGGACAGTATTAAATAATGTGGTTTTAGACATGGCATCCACGGCACGTGTCCTGTAGCGGGGCAGAGGCAGCAGAGAAAGCTTCGTCTGTGTCATCTGCATCCTGCAGACCTGGGGTGTGTGCTGTGGGTTGGTTTGTCATGGGGATGTCATTACAGGTTAGGGTTTCTCTTTTTTTCCAAACACCCAACAATGCACAGAACTAAGAGTGTTCCCACACTTTATTTTCAGACATCTCCCAGGCAAGCTGCAGGCTTGAGTGGTGATTTGTGGGGCAGTAAGGCCTGTGGAGTTTGTCCAGTTCTCTTAAACTACTGCTGTGCTGCTTAGAAAATGACCATCCGTAATTGCAGCCTATGCCTTGACTTTTAGGGACCTGGGATGCGAAACCAAGAGGCAAAGTCAAAACTGAGTGATCTGCTCTTTTTGTACTTCTTTAAGGAAACGTCAATGCGAGCGCTGTGCGTGCAGCCTCGGAGGCTCGTGCAGCAGTCCCGGCTCAGCCGTGTAGGTGTGTGTCGCAGCAGAACGTTTGGTGAATCCCTGGGAGGTAGGAGGCTGGCTCTGCTCTAAACCTTAACTGGGGCAGCATCGCTTCCTCTCTGCACTCTGAGTAAAACAGATACCATGTTCTAGGCTTACACCAAAAGGGAGTTTTTCTTTCAAGCCCGGCCCCAAGTAATCCCCGAAGGCTTGTTGACTTCATGGATCGAAAGACTGACTTGGAAGTCAGTGCTTCTTTGCTTAATTTGGGGCTACTCAGAGGCATCCGATTCTGCCACCGGAGGCCAGTTGAAAGTCGCTGAGAGCCGGGTACCTCTCAAACCTGTAGCTGTTGCATCCCGTGTAGCCAAGGCTGTCTTCTCACCTGTCCTGTCTCTCCCCAGTGCTTGTGTCCGTGCTACAGAGCGAGCCCGTCTTCTGGCACAGCAGCCACGTGAATTGACTGCTGTGGCTCTGCAGGCTTTGCTGGCGCAACGGCCAGTGAGGCAGAGATGACGCGTGCTGGCACGGAGTGGACGTGCGTGTCCGTGACCTGCACAGCTGCAGCCTGGGCTAAAGAAGGCTGAGGCTGCCAGTGGTGGTGAGGATAATGGAGTGTGTCCTATGGCAACGTGGCCTTCTGCCTACCAGTGTGGTAAGCATGGCCGGAGGACCACGGAGGGGCTGAGTCCAGGGCAAGATCCGCTGCAGAGGAAGAACTGGAAGCAGGGCCGAGGCTGGAGGGGGGCTGTCTCCCACCAGGAAGCTCTGATGGGAGGAGGAAGAGGAGGCCAGGGTGAGGTGAGGTGAGGTGAGGTGAGGCTGGCAGCAGGAGTGGAAATGTTGGGTTGAATCTCCAGCCCTGGTTCTCTTGTGTGCCTTGTGCTTCTCAGCACCAGCGCAGGGACAGGCAGGGATTGCAGCTAAAGCTCTGTTTCTTGTCTACCCCGAGCATCTGCTGCGTGGCAGGATGGAGCACCGAGTCCTGTTGTCTGACCACCTCATTCTGCCAAGGCCTTTCAACAGTGCTGTGAGACCAGCAGAGACACCTTCGGTGGGGATGGCAGAGGACGGTTGTCACAACCTTTGGTAGAAATCCTGGAGGTGGCCGCTCAGCCTGGGCACCGGTAGCCTGGCAGCACAGTGGATGCGGGCACTGCCATCGGCTGCCTGCTTGGATGCCGCAGGATGGGGGTGGTTTTGTCCTTGAGAGAACTTCTCAGAAGCTGCACCTCAGTTTATCTTCGAATCGGAGGCAGAGACAAAAGCTGCGCGATCTTCTTGCAGTGGAACGCTGGGGGATTGATCAGTTCCTAGCTCTTCAAAGGTACAAGAGCTAGTTGTTCACAGCGCGTTGGGGCCTGAATCGCATCCTGAACTACATCTCTCCATGCCTGCCAAAGTTTTTCTGCTACTACACAGATGGATGTGTTTTCAGCAAAGGCTTCCATGTGGAAGATTTTTAAAAAAAAATAAAATAAAAAGTAACTCCAAGCTTGGAATCGTGCTGCCAGGGAGAATGTTTACAAGGAAGCAGCCTGATAAACAAGGAAATTCGGTGAGTTGCAAAGAGGTGAAATTCTACGGTGTGGCAACAATTCCCAGCTTGTCAGAGCCTCGCAGTGGTCCCGGCCGCTTCAGGCTGACTACAGGATCTTCGTTTTTACAGGCAGCCTCAGGAAGCTAGGCTGGACTGAAAAAGTAACAGAATTATGTGAAACTTGTCTGAGTCACTGAGCCTGCATCTCCACTAGTTCTTCAGGGCACTGCTCGTGGAGGAGGACAGAGAAGGCTGCAGCTGAGAGAGGAGATCTGCCCTTTCTGGTCACCACGAATTTCAGATCTCCTCCCCTAGCCTCTCCCAGTCTTTTGTACTTTCCGTGCTAATCCATCCAGTGCAGCGTAAACTGACAGAGGCAGCAGCTAGAAACCCTGCTCTGAAAGCTGCTGTGAATGCCTCAGGACCAGCAGCAGCATGCACACGAAAACCGTGCTCATCCTCCTCCTCCTGGCTTTAGCCAC
>VYZW01042582.1:6015-17864 GCA_013401315.1 Balaeniceps rex | reverse complement strand
CAACATGATAAAGCAGGAATTACTGTGTTAAATCTTCTGCAGTAGTCTCCTCAGTTGATTGTTATTCTTATTTTAATTTTTTTTAACTAGTGTTTGTAAGTTTTCATCCTAACTGTGTAAATGACCTTGCAGAGTTACCGGATTTCTTTTTTCCCCCCTGAGAATGCTTTAAAAGTAAACTGGAACTTGGATACGTTTTTAATTAATTCCATTCATGAATTATTCAGTATTCACTCAAATTGTGTTAATCTTCCTACATCTTTAACAAAATATTTGTTGTTTTAGAACTTCATCTAAAATATTCTGCTTTCTGTATTTTTGCAGGTTGGCGTATAGAGCTCATGTGTTGAGTATATTTCTGAGAAACTAGTCTATTGTCACATGTAACATGCTGTTTGATCAAGTCCTGAACACTTGTTTCTGTTTTTTAATTAGTTTTGCTATTTGACTTTCTGCCACTGCACTTGAAACAAGGAAGATAAACTTCTTTGAATAACTTAATTTGCTGCTACAAGGGACAGAGTTTTCTAGTATGTCAATTTACCCTTACAAAGATAGATTCTGCTGTAGTGTCCAGATGAGAGTCCTATCTATGAAAAAAGCTGGACATGTTGGAAATGAGGTTGAATGTGGAAAAAATAACTGAAGACTGCTGATTTTCTACAGCCTCAACACTACATTAAAAAGCATATATAGATTGACTTCTCATAAGCTATGCTATTGTTATTTAGTTTAAAAATACTTTCAATCTCAAGTTTTTCAGTTCTTGAAATCTAATTGTGCACTACCCTGTTACCTTTTAAATCTTAGCTGGAGAAAGGACATGTATGTATTTTGCAAAATACATAAATGAAAATACATGTATGTATTTTGCAAAATACATAAATGAAAATACATGTATGTATTTTGCAAAATACATAAATGAAAATACATGTATGTATTTTGCAAAATACATAAATGAAAATACATGTATGTATTTTGCAAAATACATAAATGAAAATACATGTATGTATTTTGCAGAACTTGAGAACATGTTTTCCCATAACACAACCATATCTTTCTCCCTTATGCTGTTCATTTCTTAGTTCTTTAAAATAGTGCCTCTCAACATGGTGGAATAGAAAGCTAATGGGTGAGAAGCAGAAGACACTGATTTTGTTGTTAATAGTCACTGGTGGGTGGAATTTTGACCAAACCAGAGAATTAAACAAACATGCTGTGAGAAACTGAAGCAACTGGTCATGAAACATTAGCAATTAAGGACAACCTCTTCTACACACTCATGTCTCCAATGGCTGTCAATTCTATCGCATTGACCTGCACCCTCCTGAGCACTGATCATACTAGGAATTGAATAGTAAGGGATATGTTCTTTGTTATTCCAGAGCTGCTTTTGTCTAGCTAGTAATTTTTTCAAAATCCACTTAACTAGGTAGAGAGAAATAACTTTTCTTCTTGTCCTTCAGTCTCTACCACATTGCCAATTATGTAATGTTTCTCATATTCATTTTCTGCCCATTTCACATAAACATGCACATTACCAGAAACCAATATCCTACTGTTTTGAATCAGAAGAATTTGCTGAATATCCAAAAATCATGTAAAAATTTCTCTTTCTTAAACCATTATTGGTTTCTTTCCCCCTGCTGTGAATAGCCATAGCAGAATTTCATAATATAGCTGCCTTCAAAGATCTGGAATTTCTCCAGGCCTTAGATTATATTTCTTAGAGAAGGTACAGGGAAGAAACATACCAATAGCTAGTGTACCAGAGGCATAGGAATAACTCCGGAAAATAAACCAACCCATTTTTTCTTTGTTTTAATATTCTTAGCAGATTTGGACTGACTTTGTCGTGTTAACTACCTAGCCCTCAAAGATTGTACCTTTCTGCAGTGTGCAGTCTACCACATCTTTAAACTTTGCTTTACAGAAGCAAACTTGTGATGATAGGTTTACTCAAGTTTTGTGTTTGAAGGTCTTAGGAATGGCAAATTTGAGGCTTATTATACAGGAAGAGGAGGACACTTCAGCTGAAGTTGGAATCCTGCTCTTTTACAGGAATAGCAAAGAATGTCAGTAAGGTTAATTAAAATGTTGGGAAATAAGCTATGCGAAAAATTCTTTCCATGTATTAAGGAATGTAAAATATAGGCAATAAGCTTTCATGAGGATAGCTAGATTCCCAGCTTTGTGTCAGTTGTAACAAAAGTTTCCTTAGTTGCTGATTTACAAAGCAAGAAAGAACAAATAAAACTGAATGGCAAAAAGCGTGAGCATGTGTTTCTGCTTCAGTTTCGGAGATGCAGCCTACTGACGAGAAAATGTTGAGCTTTTTTCCATGGTTTCTGAGAACTTCTGCCCAGTTTGCACTTGGTTTTCCATCACTGAGTTACTGAATCCTGTGTCTGTAACTAACTAATCTCACTCAAATATTTTTGTTAATGATACTGCATTTGCTTTGATAAGGAAATAATGTATCCTGTATGGAACAAAGTGGTCTTTGAAAATAGACACACGTAAGAAAAAGGACATTCCTGGGCCAGGCAGTCTCCCTGTAAGTATGTTAATGGTTGAAAATCTGTTTTGAAGCCGTAATTTCATATCATGGCATTCTTCATGCTCAGAATTAAGTATCATGAAGATCACGAAATAGTCATTCCTATCAGAAAACACAAGATGCCTGCCTCAAAGTTTTTAAATTGGTTATCACATGTCTCTCCTAGAATTTTAAATAAACATTTTTTCTCTATAACTTTGGGAGAACTGTAGGTAATATGGAGATTTTATCACGTGGAAATCTAGCACAGATGTTTGGTATTACTTTTTTTAAACATAGTGACCACACATTATTTACCCTAAGTACCATTAAGTATTTTTTTATTATTGCTATTAAAAACTTGCCTTAGGCAAAGTCCCACTAAATCTCTAGTAAAGTCAAATGTTAAAATTCCAGCAAGTATTTTATTATATATACATACACGTATATTACACATGCCCTCTTTTTATAACATACAATTTCACTAAAACAGAATCTGAGATCATATAGGATTTTATATACACATTTTAACTCTTATCTTGCATGTATTCTTAAAATACTGTTGTTGCACATGGTTTAAAGCTACATCTTTTTTATATTTAGTAGAAAGAAGAAGAACACGGCTTCTTTATTATAATTTAAAGTGTACTTTTAAACTTTCAAGCTTTTTTTTTTTTTTTTAAAACTTGCTCTATCTTTGAACTCAGCTTGGTCAAATAATGAAGGCTGCTGATGGGATTTGAACTGCCATCATGAATTAGTTATTGCATGTTTTTAAAGTTATTAATGGAGCAAAGTTCCTTCTTCTACTGTGAATAGAACAGATGCCTTGCAGACTTTTGGTGTTTACTGTAAACGTCTTACACTGGAGCCAGTAGTAATTTACTAAGGAAATGCTTTATCGACACCAAACGTTTCTTCCCTGAAGTTAGTTATATAGATTAACAACCATTCTAGACTGAACCTCTTTATTAGGTTCATTAGTGCCTCTTTCCTTTTATTTCTCCTGGCTCAGCTCAAAATATTAATCTAATCAGTTGCTATAAAGACAATTACTTTCTATCAAAATATCAATAGTAATATGTGTTTTTAAGGTGACCTCTTAAGTGTACAGAAGGACTTTGCAATGTTGGCAGTCACTCCAGACATGAGAAAGTAGACAGAACCTGATTATGCTCCAGAGAACAGTTGTTACTTCTAACATAGCCCATTCATATTTTGTTATGCCCCATGATATTCTTGCCAGGGTTCTTGATTGCAATAGTTTTTGTAAGTGAACGTGGAGGAATAGAAGGCTTTGTTCCTTTAGAAATCAGTTTATTTAAAGACAGGATTGCTCTCCATGACAACATCACCAGTAGTTTGGAATCTAGAATATGAGAAAACTTTCAGTGTCAAACTGTTTCAGAGTAGCAACTAAAGAAATTATTTCAGGAAGAGAGAGAAAAATCAGAGATTCATGAATAAACTGTTTTTTTTATACCTTTCAATATATGGAGGTGATAAGTGTCGATCCTGCCAGCATTCCTGGAAAGTGCATCCTTTGGAACGTAATCTGGGGACTGTCTTGAATTGCTGTAAAACTAGTATTGCCCCTAGATGTGGAAATACTATCTTTCCAGGGCTGTTTGCTCAGTTCACACATTTACAACTTTCAGGCTGTGTGTAAACATTTTAGAGACTAACCAATAATGAAACGGAGAAAAATGATCAATTTTGGTTTCTGTCATAGGTTTTGTTTCCTTTCATCTTCTATTATCTTTAAAGTCTCTGTTCTGCAAACATGCTGCTACTTATCTCTGTGGCAATAATTTTGTTACTCTATTCTATAACGTAATTTAATTCTCTGGCTTCATCTGCTTGTCCTTGTTCATATGAATGACAATAGCTTAAGTATGTGACTCACAGCTCTGACATGTTGATGTATTTTCACAGAAAGAATCAGAGCTGAATTTGCAGGGAACAGGGGAGTTGGTTACCTTTGAATTCCTATGTATACTTTTCTGCTTTAGACTCTCTCCTAAGTGCAAGAAGGTGTGCCCAGAGAGTAGTTAAGCCATGGAATAGATTGCCCAGAGTTGTTGAAGAACCTTCTTGGGATGAGGACATACAAGATACAGATTGTAAATCCCACAGAATTTATGCTCATAGCACAGTTTATTATGCTTAGAAGTGCATTTGAAAGTCATTTGGTTACATTATGTGCCATCTTCAACATTTATTTTAGAATTATTTTAATTTAGTACTTATGTTCCCGTAAGATAATCCATGGCTAAGATTTTTTTTTAGAACAATCATTAGAAAAAGCAAAAACTTGTCAGAGAGAATGTGGAAATTTGCTGCTTCTACTGAAATGGAACTTGACTGGGAGTGATTATGCATTTCCTTAGTTGCTCTGCCCAACATAACACCTAGACTGTGCTATCTGATAGAAGCCATGTTTCCTAATCACTTGATCCATTCAGGGAGAACTCATATTTCTACCTTCTTAGAGCCTCTAAAAAACCCCAAAAAAGGTAAAATGAGTGGTGGTATGTTGTTCATATAAAATATAATGAAAATAAATAAAAGGAGGGGAAGAAACATCACCGAAGATTAAAAAAAACAAATACAGAAACCAAAACAAAGCACCAATTACTTAAGATGTAGTTTTATTGTATACATAGCTCATCATAAATAATGATTATCTCTTGCATCTCACTGGGATCAGTCAACTCAAAATTAAGGAAATACTTCACAGAAGAGCATGAATGTGTCTTCCAGAACTTCAGCACTCCACATACAACAAATATATTGATCTGTCCACTGATCTGTGTTGCCGGTAATGTTTGCATGCCTCACAGTTTATTTTTAACAAATTATCTCTCAGTATCTTTCTTACTCCTCTTTTACAGATGAGGAAAATGAAGCAAAACGTAACTCAGCAAACTGCCTAGGTCTTCTAATAAAATCAGCAATGAAGCAGGGGGAAGGATCTGCATGAGTTCCATGTACATCTGTGACCACTGTTATTCATTTCAGTCCACTATGGAAATGGAACTGCAGTAGTTGAAAAAGGACTGACTTTATTCAAAAATATGAATTTAAAATAGAAGGATGTGTTTTAGCATGCTAACGTGTTAAACAGGTTTTGTTTAAAACATGAGCTACTAGAAACTGCTGTAAGCAGCAACGGTTAAATCACCTTAAGGGGGAGACAGCTGGAAATGAAAAGGTTTAGAAAAAGGGTAGTACTGATAGTAGTGTGAAGAGTAAGCCCTGGGCAAGAGGGTTTTCAGTTGTTAATTTAAGATCAGCTGAGTGCTTGGGGTGGAAGAGTTGCCATTAGATGCAAGATTTCTAGTACAAGCACTACTCCTTGCAAGCATCCTGTTTCAAGCCAGCCAGACCTGGAGAGCTTATCAGATAACCAGTTCTGCATAGTGCAAAGCAGTCAGTATTTTGTGTATTTTGAAAATTCAGGGGGATCAACTCAACTCCAAGTGTGGGCAAGAGTGTACATCCTTAACATTTGATAACTTTCGATTGCATCACAAACTACCTCTCGAGGGAATGATCTAATATGCTGGAAGGCCATTGCTTTCTATTTTCCTTCTATTACTTACTGTCTTTCATAGTCTTGTAAGATCATGCTGGCCAATTTTCTAGTAAAAGAAGTGTAGACTTGATTACATAGCATTAATGCAAGTTCTAGGCTATTCTTTAGATATTAAAAGTTTTCTCAGGATGAGGTGAAAAAATTAAGGCTTCAGGCAAGTGGGTTCTTACTCACGTGCTGCATTATTGTTCATACTTCTCAAACCAATAAACTTAATTAAACCATATCCCTCTAATCTGCTTACACATGCAAATAACGTGTCCCACTTTTGCTGACTCCTAACCGCATTTCATATTAAGGTACAACTGACTGAATCTACTGGGGTTTTTTTCAGCTTCCTTTGGGGTGTTAGCTGTTGGACAATGTTTAAGTCAGGATATAAGATATCATTAGTTAATGATCTGATCTCTTATGGCAGATGCTGTCTTCCTACTTAAAAACATTACAAAGAATTTAAGACCATACCGCTAAGCAAGCGTTAGAGTAACAGTCTGTCCTGGTTTTGGCTGGGTTAGGGTTACTTTTCTTCCTAGTAGCTGGCATAGTGCTGTGTTTCGGATTTAGTATGAGAATAACATTGATAACACACTGATGTTTTAGTTGTTGCTAAGTAGTGCTTAGACTCGTCAAGGACTTTCTTCTTCAGCTTCCCATGCTCTGACAGGTGCACAAGAAACTGGGAGGGGGCATAGCCAAGATAGTTGATCCAAACTGACCAAAGGGCTATTCCATACCATATGACATCATGCTTAGTATATAAACTGGGGGGAGTTGGCTGGGGGGCAGGGATCGCTGCTCGGGGAATGGCTGGGCGTCAGTCGGCAGGTAGTGAGTGGTTGCATCACTTGTTTTCTTTTCCCTGGGTTTTGTTTGTCTCTCTTGTTCTCCTTTTCACTGCTATTATTATTATTATTATTATTATAATAATACTTCAATTATTAAACTGTTCTTATCTCAACCCGTGAGTTTTCTTACTCTTGCCCTTCTGATTCTCTCCCCCATCCCACTGGGGGAGGGTGGGGACGGTGAGCGAGCGGCTGTGTGGTGCTTGGTTGCCGACTGGGGCTAAACCGTGACACAGTCATATTGGGTGTGTTTACTGCAATTTAAAATTACTAACCTTCAGCCAGTGGGCATAAGGAATTGGAAACATGCTTATGAGGTGGACCTCAAGCCTGAACCAACTTGTTTATTCCAGATATATTGTCTTATAACACCACAGAAGGAAAATCAGTCTGAAAAATAATTCTATCATCCATTTTAAATGAAAGCTACTGTTGAATCTTCTTATGGTAATATACAGTGCTTTCCCACTGTATGAATATTTCCAAGAGAATATTGGAAGAAGAGAATGAGAATCTGAATAATTTCAGTTATTGTTAAAGTTGCTATAAACTAGCATCTTTTACTTATCGCCTCCTGCATCATCTCACAGGAAAACCTTAGAAATCTAGAGGAAAATGAAGGTTTTGTGAAATAATAGATTGAAGAACATTCACTGTTCTAAACCCTCAATACCTATGTAGCTCCAAGAGCAGAGTAAGATTAGCAAACCCCATTTTGTCATTTTCAGGGCTAGTCTTCTAAATTCTAAAACAAAACTGCTATTTCCAGCACATCACATGTTTTAGCTGAGTTGAGACTTCTTTGTCTTAGGAGTCGTGCAGCCTTTTACCTGGACTAAAAACCCAGGTGTTGCAGTCATATAAGCTTGACTTCCAGAAAACTGCAACAGGCTAGTCTCCTGCCAGAGACTATATACATGTGTGTATGTACACATTTTTTCCTCTATGTGGATGTGAAGAACCAAAAGANTACACATCTTAAACTCTGTGTATCAACGTGAGTTTTGCCTTTGTATATGCATGGCCTATCTCAGTAATGAAAGTGGAAATGTAGTATAGGCAGTAGAATACGGCTAATAATGTAAACTCTTCCTAAAGTTTCACCTGAAACTAAGTTTGATGAAAGAAAAGTGTAATGTTAGATTAGAACATTTAATGAAACAAGATTTCTGATTCAGTGAACAGGTGTAAACTTGTTGAAACAGCCTGACCCCTTTCTTCAGAAAGAACATATAGCCTTTGATCTAGCGGAACTGGAATTTAGCTAGTCACTAATTAGCTGATCGTATCCTAATTTTATAGATGTATTCCTTGGCTTGTGAGATAATCTTGATTATAGGTGTGTTTTTTTTTTTTTTTTTTTTTTTTTTTTTTCTGTTGACAGCTTGAGCCTGGTAGTCCAACATGATTATAGAGCTCTCAATATATTTATTTGCAAATATAAAATTTGATAAGTATAAATATATCCTATCTCACTATAAAGATTTGGTTAAAATATTGATGAATAACCCCAATGTGCTCTGAAGGACATACCCACCAAAATTATGGATATGTTTGAAAGTACTGAGGACCAAAACCTGTTTGTGTTTTTCTGTGAGTCAAATGAGGTCAGTGGGATTAATTGAGTGACTTAAGGATTTGAAAGAATAAATGAATCCAGGCTTGATTACTGCTTGGTAACTGCTTGGTTACACTGGTTGGAAGGAAGTAGTTCACTGTAGCTATTCTGTAGATGGAGCGGACTTCTTCACCTGCTTGGTTTATCTCCAATTACCAACGCATGTGTCATCACACTCATATGTAAAAGTATTTCAGTTGCTCTTCAGATTATTTTCTTCTCAAAAACAAACAAAACCACCCGGACTTCTTAGAGCCATTTATGTGTAATGAACATATTTAGAATAGTAACTGGTTCTGTGTGTTCTTATGACTGTTGTTTCCAAGATTAAGGACAGTATTAATATAGGCAGTTACATGAACTCAGGGGACTACTTACTATTATGCGTATCTATAGATTTTCGACCCTTGCCTGTTCCTTCCACTTTCATATAAAAGAGCTGAGTGATATTCCTGTCGGTCTTTTAATAACACTTCATAGTTCTTGTTGAAGGAAATGAAGAGATAAATAAAAATGATATGTGATCCAGGGAAGTGTGAATCAGAAGTGTTTCCCTAATTACTGGAAGAGGAGTGCATACGCAATACCCTATTATAGACTGTAATGAATTAAAAAATTTTTGGGGGGTGCAGAAAGACAAAACTGTAGTGTTTCCTACTCTATAGACTCAGGTGGTGTAAGGGGCATATCTAGTACATTCTTTAGTGCTCTGCTCTTTGCACAATTTACTTGAATTTATTCTTTTTAAATACGCAGTTTGTATTCTCTCCCAGACACTTATGATACTGGAAGATTTTGTACATAGTCCCAGTTCCACTGATATAATTCAGAAGAAGAAAAATAATCTAATAATAGACATAGAGAAAAATGCTTGGTCAACTTACTGCTATACTTGGTAATTGTAAACAGGTTCTTCTTAGTGGTATATTGCTGAGCTCTGGCTACTGTATTTCTCAATTAACAAAATTCTTATGCTGCCATTGATCTGCTATGCTTGCAGTCTGATTCCTGATTCACTTCAAACAAGCATTTCTTGTGAAAGTGTTACAAATGGGGTTAGTAAAGCAACATCTTACTAAAGGGAATGTACTTCACACACTGTTCTCCTCAAAATCTGCATTTGTAGAATGCATTATTTTAATTTGTTAATAGATAATTAACAGCTAGATACTGATTTCTTTAGTCACACTGCTTTAATTGGCTTTGGCTCTTGACGTCTTTTATTTCCCTGAATATAAATTTATTTACAAAAATATGTGGATCTTAGGTTTTAGATTTATAGCAATGAATTTAAGCTAAATGATGTGGTTTTTTTCCCTTTGGTGCATTATTTAACTCAAAAATAAACACTGGGAAAAAAGTATTCTCTTAAGACACGATCTTTAGAAGGAGAACTTGAGTAATTTCTCAGTTTGTGCTATCACTTCAGCAAGTTCCTGCAAATAGTGAGTTAATTACATATCTACTTTTTTCATTATCAGCTGAATTTTTACAAGGTTTATTAATTAAAGCAGTGGTCTTCAGATGCTGAACAAGAAATAGTATATTTTTACTAGATATCTGAAAGTATTGGGGGGGGAAAAGGTGTTATTAACTTGTGCCCTTATTTGCCACATAACTTTTTGTGACTGTTGATAATATTCAGATGGTATTTTAAGATTAAACTTAATTGAGTTCAGGTTTCTCTTCTTCAAGTGAAATTGCCTAATTGCAAGTGTATATAACCCATAAGAATTAGTCTGTTCTGCGGGATCGCTTCTGACAAGAAGGATTTGTTTGGTCATGAAGTAATGCATTTTCTGTGGTAGTTATATGCAGAATAAGTCAAATTATGGTTCCAATGGCTTGGTTGTGGCTGTCTTTAAAGTGTGGTACTTGATGCTTCTTCACCAGTCGTTGACAACATATCCCACTTACAGGGGAGCTGAAGTGTCATACTTTGAAAAAGAAGTGTGTTTGTGCCAACAAAAAAGAAAAGATGCATTGTTTCTGCCGTGCTTCCAAAGCATGATTCAGTTTTGTGAGTTTGTAGATCTGGCTAATGTAGAAGAGGTTTTAGTAATTTTTGTTGTGTTAAATGGACAAATAACCAATGACATGTTATGTAAGCAGTAGATATTCAAATTTCTATTAGGAATTACTATACAGCTGTTATGATTATGCTATTCTTTTGCAGCATTATTCACATTAAAAGAAAGGTTGCATGAAACTTTTTATGGTTTTCTAGAGGAACTGAGCTATGAAAACTGGAGGCATGGAGAAACTTAGCGTACTCTAGTTTCATATATGCTCTTGTCAAGGAGTGCACACTAAAAAAAAAAAAGCCACATGATAGTCCAAGAGTAGAGGATATTTTTGTCTGATTTACTTAATTTTCAAAGTTATTTCCTTTTTAAGTTAGCAATTGGTCTATAATCTACTGTCATACAACTCGCTAACTACATAGTACTTTACGGTTCACTTCTGTTAGCTTCTGATTCTGCAATCATACCTTTCTTTCAAGATGCTTGTGGAAACTATTGATCAGAATTGAATTGTATCTTTGTTTAAAAACAAAGATGTGAAAAAGTATCTCCTGAACAGTTCTAACGTTGGCATTTTGAATTACAATGGGAACATGATAGGCCTTATCTCATTAAAACCTCAGTACAACTGTGCACATGCTTGTATGAATAGTCCCAGTGAACATTGTATAAAATTGCATAGCATAGAGAACAATATTAATCAAAGATCTAATCTCTCCTCTCCTTATATCACAAACCAATCCCCACACATGGAGATTTGTAATAAGAACTGAGAAAAGTTGGTAGTGTACTTTATCATAAATGCTGCGTAGCAGGGAGTTGGACTTCACGATCCTTATGGGTCCCTTCCAGCTTGAGATATTCTATGATTCTGTATTTCCTTAATACCCAGCACCATTCCCAAACACAATTTCCCCATTTACACACACCTTGCTTTGTTTCCTGTGAAATAGCTAGACTTCTGCAGAAAGTGCATTTTCATGGATATGCACTGTGAGGTTTATCAAGATACAGACTTCCAGGTATATAAAATTCATTCAGCGTTGGAGGTCATAGATGTTCAAATTACGCTTGTCACTTAAGAATGCTCTATGAGTTGCTGTGGCCTTCAAGTGAGGTACTATAATCTGCAGCAAGAGTAGGGCATGAGATGAGAAACTTTGACATTCTACAGTTCAAATGTAATATCTCCTCTTAAAATAAAAAATAAATAATAACAGACCCC
>VYZW01042556.1:81405-113419 GCA_013401315.1 Balaeniceps rex | reverse complement strand
GTTTGGAAGGTCAGAGGCATGCTGCTTCTGAGATCAGTTTCCAGGTCCCAGAGAATTCAGTGACCTGGTCTATTAAACACTTGTAGCTGAGCAGTTCTGCACTGGCATCAAGCAACAGAAAATATATATGGATCTGTGTTTCTTAATCTACTGGGTTCAAGTAATAAACGTCCTGGTGGTGACTTTGAAATTGTGGTGCAATATTTCATTCATTCTTGTTTATGGTTTAACTCCTGAGGTCAGTTGTATACTGTTTATAATTAAGTGGGGTTATAGGTTTTTGACACATACTGTAAAAGTCTTTCCCATCTTAATGACAAGGTTAGCGTGTACATATCTCGTGCTTTGTCTCTCTTTGTACTTCTGCTGAACACTTTTCTTGCAAGTAGGCAGTCTTGGTGAAGTCTGATGCTGCCCCACAAAGGCATTCCTCATTACCTAGCATTACAGATTGGTTTTGTTGCTCTCCAATCTTACAGTTTATCTCTACGGCTCTCTGTTGGCAATGTACCTTGACAAACATCTTTCCATCAAAGAAAACGGGTTTGTTGTTTTTCTGTCTCTCAGGGATTTTTACCCCTGAACTAGTGAACTTGAAAAATATTGCTTATTCTCCATTGCAGGGCTTCTGAGTGCCTGTTGACTTCCACAGTCAGTTTACTTACACATTTTAACTTCAGACCTGGCTATTTAAAAAAAAAAAATTATTCAAATGTTGGATGTGGCAAAGGGAAAGAACTGTTTTCATTGTATCTGGAAAGACTGGCTGTTTCACTAGCATTTATTGCTCTGTAACGCTGTCTGTAAAAGTCATTTATGTGTGTGCTGGGATCATGCTTGATGTATATTCCTAAAGAAACTTTAGCAAATGGAATTTTGTAATAAGTATTTTATTTGTAAGTGTTTTGAAAATCCATAAAGCTTAAAATAAAATTATCTTAATATTGCCAATCTAACTGGNTTTGTAATTAATAGACCTGGCTATTTAAAAAAAAAAAATTATTAAAATGTTGGATGTGGCAAAGGGAAAGAACTGTTTTCATTGTATCTGGAAAGACTGGCTGTTTCACTAGCATTTATTGCTCTGTAACGCTGTCTGTAAAAGTCATTTATGTGTGTGCTGGGATCATGCTTGATGTATATTCCTAAAGAAACTTTAGCAAATGGAATTTTGTAATAAGTATTTTATTTGTAAGTGTTTTGAAAATCCATAAAGCTTAAAATAAAATTATCTTAATATTGCCAATCTAACTGGGCATTAAATAGTCCGTTTATAATAGCAGTGTATGAACATCAAACATTGAATAAAATTTTCATTGTATGTGTGAATCATATCTGATACAGACTATAGAGTACAGAAATTACTTGGCCTATTTATTAGTTTCCTGAAGGATCCTGTGACTTTTAGATATGGGAGGCTGGCTCAGCTTTGCATTATTGACTCTAGACTGCTGGTCTATTAATTACAAACGCTATTCTGTGCTTAATTTGTGTTAAGTTGCAGGAGAAGAGCTCTGTGTTTACTTAGCATTATCATTACTCCATACTTGATAATCCAGATCAGTGTTTTCAACAGCTCCAATAAATCTGGCTAGGAAATTGGAATAATTTTCTGAAAACACCAGTTTTTCTCAGTGACTTTTCCATTAACTATTAAGAACTGTTTTCTTTAATTCTTAGCTCTGAGGCTTCTTAGGACTATACAGCTGTATTCTTCATTTAGTAAAGATAGAAGTTGTTTTTTCTCATGGTAATAAAGCTCTCTCTACTACTTGCTACACAGTGCTCAAGCTTCTAGTAGCATTTTGCTCATATTTACTTATTCACCCACATACAGCTCTATCTTGATCTGCACTGAGAATAGGGTTTCTGTTCATAGTACAGAGGGAAACTAATGTACTGGATCACAACATTGCATAGTCCAATGCTCTTTATTACAGAATGGGACCCTCCTGCTGTAGATAGATGCAGCTTAAAGGGGCTGTCTTCAATCCGTTGGACGTTTTTATTCGAGTGGCTTCCTTTCAGGTGGGCAGGCTGTATGCTGGAACTACACTGTGGGAGGATCTGGTTAGTACCATTAGCAGAAAATGTCAAAACTCCTGCTAAGTCATAGCGGTATGGTTTAACTATGTGCCACAATAATCATAACATCTATCAATTGGGTTCTGCATCCAGCAGCAGTAGCTGCTGCGTGAAGTGCAGGAACGTGTTCATCCGCATGCGGTTCTAGTGCGTGGATGCTACCGGATGTAGCGAAAATGCAGAGTTTTGTATGCGCATAGATAAGTGGAGAGAAAAGTGAAGTTTAACTTCTGCTTTTACTATAGCCTAGGGGCTGGTTAATTTATTTTATTGACTTAGTCCAGGGAGCATTCATTACCTCACTTGTCTGTAACTACAACCTGCCTAAGTTTAGGTATTACTTGGAGTGTGCATGTTTAAACTGAGAATAGACAGCATGTGTGAGAATTAGCTGGCTACTGCGCAGAATGGTTGAAGGGAAGCAAGTGGGACCTAAACTATATAAAGGCAAAAATGGAGATGGATAGGTCATTCTTGACCTTTGTGATGGCCACACTGGGCTGTGGGGAGGAAGGGCTGGTATTGGAGTGGCTTGAGGGCTTCGATGCTGGCTGAGCTAGTTCCAGAATTTGGTGCAAGACTGAGTGATCCTGAAAACGTTGCTGTCTGCTTTGTGTTTATTTTCCACCCCCTGAAGCTGCCCTGGGTAAAACGCTAAAGGTGGCTGCCTTATTGCAGGAATATTGTTTGGCAGAGGACAGGGCTGTTCTCTGAGTATTCAGGTGTGTGGCTGTTGTTCAGAACTGTCCTCAGCTGTGATAGTAGCTGCTCTGGCTGAGTCCCTCTATGAAAGCATGAGACTTCTGCAGCTTAGTGCTCTGTTTGAGTGTCATGTGAGAATGCTTTAGTGGGGCAAACACTCTCAGTGATTGGATCCTTTATTTTCTAATCCCACTTTAAGCTTTTAGTAAACTTGTTTTTAGTAGTATGCTGGTGGAATAAATGATTCTTAATAAACCAAATGCTTGCCTTTCTGCTCACTTGCTGGACTTCACATGTGTACTGTCTTTATAATGTTCTAGGTTATCTGGTGACATGCAAGTGTACCATTAGTCAACAATATATTGGAGAGGTTAAAGTGTGACTACCATGATAGGATAATAACTTTGATTACTTTTTTTTTCTTTAATGTGAAAAGGACAGCATATGAGCAGGAAAAAATGTTCCAATTGCTATTATATCTTTTATTTGAATGGCTTTTAAATGCTCATTGTGGGTGCAGGAAATGTCAAAGGAGACTACTGACAGCTGTTAGGAAGCATACTGAAAAGGAATGATTAATGGAAGAAAAAGGATGAATGTTTATGCATATGCTAAATCTACATTTAAGGAGGGTTTTGTTTTGTGACTCTACTTCACAAGTGATTTAAATCCCAGTGTGAATGCAGCTAGAATGATAGAGGTGTGCGGTTAGTAGTGTCTCAAAAGAGAAGCTTAAGCACTCTTAGTGCCTGCTGTGGTGCTTTATCAAGAGAAAGCTTTGTAGATATTAATCTAATAGTTCTTTTTAAGAATGTATGGTGAGTTGACTTTGGATGGTAAATGTGTTTTGGGGCAGGAAAATGTAAAGGGGGAACATGGAGCACAACTGGATGTAACCATTGCTACGAATTTTGTGAAATATGGTGCAGAGGAGAGCATTGAGGTTTTGGTAGCTGTAAAAAAAAAAAAAAAAAAAAAAGGCTGAACTGCACTCTAATTCCTTTGCTGCTGCTTATATCCCATAGCACACAGGTCCATCCACAGTGCCAAAGGACAGCCTGGGAGAAGAGAGATAACTGGTATCTGGGTATTTGCTGATATGGACCAAGAAAAGGAAAGGAGAGCTGCTTCCCAAGCAGAGATCATGTGGAGGAGATCACATACCAAGAGCAGGTCACGAGGTTGTAAGAGAATGAATTTCTACTTACTGTTGCAGGAGAAAGGCTGGTCAGCTGGAGTTCAGCAGTGGGGAAAGGATTAACGTTAGCAATAAGAACTACTTTAACTCATTGGTGTTTGAGGTATTGTAATGTATGGAGGAATTGAGCTATTTATATAACCCTATGACTGAGTTATATATAGCCCTACAAATTCAAATTCCTGGGTCTCAGTTTGGCTTGTTCTATTTCACGACGAGAAACCATATGTAAAATTCTGCTTTACTGTCCTAAAGTCTTGCCAAAAGTTTATTTAAAAAGCACAACTTGGCAGAGACTGCTCTCTTACCTGCAGATTTGCATTGAGTCCTATATGCTCTGTTGTGGTCAGTGTTCTTGTGGCTATTCAGTTTCTGGTCACTTCTGCTATTCTTGCTTTTTCGCTCTTATCTGCCTTTATTCAGTCAGACTCCAAGGCAACTGAGGCTGAGAAGAGCTCCTCGTCCGTAGCTGCAGAGGTCAGCCAAGGGACAGTGGTTTACTACTGAGCTGCTCATCTTGGTAACAGCTATCCAAGTCAGCAAGGTAGAAAACGACCATTTGGGATTTCTAGCAACAGTACACTGTGCTTGGTCTGAGCTGCAGAACAGTGCGGAAATTTGGAAACTAGTATTATGGCAGGTCTGCAGAAGAGCTAATGACCTGACCCTGTTCTGAAAAGGACCATTAGGCAAATGCTGGAAGAGCAGCGCTTGAGGATGTGAAGAGTGTGGTGCTCTGTCATTGTGAGGATTAGGAAGAGCTGCTCTGATTTACTGCCATTAAAAGGCATTCTGAAATTGTGCTGCTTCTGCTCAGTCTGTTGCTTTGTAGGCATATTAGTGTAACAGATAATGGGGTGCCTTTAGTGTTAGTTAAACAGGCAGCATGTGTGTTGAGGACATGCTCTTTACCTGGGGAGGTTTTTAGCAATTGGTAATCACAGCCTAGAAAGAGCTAAGGCATCTCAGGTCTTACAAGGTCAAGGGAACTTGGTTTTCTAGCAGGGTTTGGGCCATTAAACAGAACTACAGCTACATCACTGAGTCCCTACCGGATCCAGAGAGTCTTTTGGGCTCATTATTAAATCATGTTTACCTTTTCCATAACTTTTCATGTTAATTCCAGTTTCCAAATTAAGGAAAAGCTCCCCTCCCAGCTCTCTGGTAGAGGCTGGGCTAAACTGAGTTTTCCACTTTGGATAAAAAATATTCTGTATTTACATGTGCTTTATAGGAGAAAAAAAAAAAATCCAAGATGTTCCTTGTCTGAGTAGTTTTTGAATTGAATGTAGCAATTTAAAACTAGTAGCACTTTGTATAAAACATCTTCTTAATCCACATAGTTTTAAGAAAGAAAAAAAAAAAAAAGATATCTTTTGGCTTAATTCTGAAAATAATACTGGGTATTTGGTGTAATTTTTTTCATATTTTCTTTATAGTGGATTCACACTCCCCGAAGTGGGTAAGTAATACTTCTCTGAAGACAATATAATGAACACTGACCTCAACATTTGCCACTTTGTTAGGAACGGGATGGTTTCCTGCATGCGAGGATTGTTTCAAAATGATCCATTGTCTTGAAGATGTTCCTACCTGGATGCTCTGCAGAGACAGTGACTTGTTTTGGGTGAAGGAAGTGAGGTATTCGCAATCTCTTGCTTTTTCCAGTTATTTTTTACTTTGTTGTGAAATATTATTAACATCCATCAAATAATGTAATCTATGATAGTGACATGTACTCCACAATGCTTTAATTGCCTATTCTGGAGTGTAAGTCTTCAAATATACTGAAGTTTAGGAGAGGGAGCTGTCAAGCCTTTATATTCTGGTTCATATTAACAAATTAAAAGAAGCCTCATTTCACTTTTAAACCTTCATTGAGAGTGAACAGCTTAGCACAGAAATGCATTAATAACATACTCATCCAATTGCTTACTCTCCTGTAGGGACCCTGGTGCTCTGGACGTAAAGCTAAGCAGAATGGGGGTGGGTGGAGGAGAAGACAGCTTTTACAGAAAAACTCTATCAAAGCTAAGTATACCTTGTTACTAGAACATAAAATACTTGGAACTGGTCTTTATGGTGACTTAAAAATTGAAATATTAGCTACTGTTAATCTGAGTTTGAGGCAGCTCTCAACACTGTGTTTCGTTCCTTGTTTTTACTCCCGTTCAAATGACAGTGTAATTGGAGGCATGCACTCACTGTTGTCCTTGTCAGATGAGCTTTTATGTCTCATCTAGACTGAGTTAGAACTATGGAAAGAGCCCGAGGCTGCTTACATAATGCAGTTATGCTGCTGATACATTATCATTTTCAGCTGTAATGCTTAAAGTACCAATAAATCAAATTACTTTTTTCAAATTACTTTTTTTCCTTTCTGGAGTACAAAGATAATAGCAACTGCCCTCTTACCTTCTTTCTGCCATTTTTGTAGACTTTAATATGTAGTTGTATATGTTTTATCAGACTTTATTTAGTTGGATAAGTTGATTTCTGAAAAACAGATTTTACTTAAAAGTGAAAGCCACAAATATTGCAGGGAAAGCCATCTATATAACTTCTTAGGGAAGATGCTCACTGATATTTTTTTTTTAATCAAGTCCTGTAGGACTACAAATAGGACTGAAAACCTGCAGAATAATGATGAGGTTACTGAACAGTTCATTGATCCTGAAATTCTCAGTCATTTCCAGAATAATAGATTTGTACTGGCTAGAGGAGGTGTGTGGAATACAAGTGAATTTCGTATGAGAACTTGAGCAAGCAAGTAATGTTAGGTTAGTTGTGCAAAGTATTTTAAAGCTGCCTCAAGGGATCCTAGCACTAGTTTAATAAAACAGAGGCAATGCAGAAATACATGTCTGCTGTAAATCATAGAAAAGCAATGGACATAAAGATGAAATTACTCTGCCCACTTGAGCCAGTATCCATGTAAATTACGAAAACCCTTGAGCATTCTTTCCAGCAAACCTGAAGGGGGGATCGCAAGCTGCTGGCATGTACCTAGGTCCCAGTGGCACGTGGTGGGATTCATCTCCAGCTTTATGTGCCCACTTCTGTGCAGACATCACCTCGGAGCTGGTCACCCTTGGCTCCTTGCACAGATGAACAGCTGCTTCTGGTGCACAGCTGCCCTCAGGCTGAGGTGCACATCTGAAATAGGTCATACTAACCACATGGTGAAGATGCCTGTTTCTGTCATTTGACTGTGCAGGGAGCCTCGGGTGACCCACTCAGTCATGCGTGAAGTCAGGCACTGTGAATCACATCCCCACTGCTTTGACAGATTAAAAGTCTAGAATATGGAGTAGCTCAAAAATATGCCTGGGAAAGCAAGGGCTGGTGAACGAGCAAGGTGCCTAGATGTTGAACACTGCAGTGGTTATTTGATGGAGCACTTCATGGCAGTGGCAGTGCAGCACTGGGGAGCCTTGCAAAGCACCTGGACACACTGTGCTGCTCATGGAGAGTTGGGGGACCCACAGGACACTATTCATAGACACCAGAGACTGATGTCTCGGCCTACTGGTAGCAGGGCTTGGGCTGCAGCCCAGAGATGGGTTTGCCTGGTTTGCAAAAGAAACTGAAGAACAGGATTCAAAAAACTGGTGCGCTGAGCAGGGAGCTGGTTAGAGACTGCCAGCAAGACATGCTGGTGCTTGGTGAAAGATGCAAGGAGGTCAGGTGCTAAATCCTACCTCTTTTCTCCTGCCTTTTTAGCTATTAATGAACTGGTTGAGTTGTATGTGAAATGGGAGCCCCTATTTAATTTTCCTCACAGACCTGGGTGGGTTCAGGCAGACACCTTTCTGGTGGGGCTGTCCTGGCACTTGGGCTGCATGCTGGGCTGAGCAGGGTTGCAGTGGAGCAGAAAGCATGAGAAAGCAGCCCCCTCTCATCTTCGGTCTCTCCTTGAGCCTCTCTCTGACTAAAGCTTGCCACGGAGCACCATGGTACTTTCCCTCTCCTCAAGGAAGCAACGCTGGCCTCTGTGTAACTAATCAAAATACATGAAGCAAAGAGCAGGAAAGGGGCATGAGAGGGGTACTTGGGCTATGATGAACATAAAACCCTGGTCTTCAACTTCCTGGCCAAGTGCTCTGACCACTGCCTGGGGCTCAGGGGCTGCAGTGAGACTAGCTTGGATAAGGGGAAGCCTTTGAACCACAGTCCCTACCCCAAGTAGGGAGATCTGAGCCTAGTGGGCCAGAGAAGACTAATCTAAATGGATGCATGAGTTGGCTCTGAAAAGGCGAGTGTTTCTGAAGTGGTCTGTGCTGTGAGTATGTTGCTGGGAAAGCCGAGCTAGAACTGAAGAGCAGGTTTCTGCAGAGCTTTGCAATGCTAAAAGGAGATGCACTTTGTGTGCTTAACCTGTGATGCCCTCAAGGCCATATTGCTCCCCCATACACCTGTGTTTCCCAAAGGGCTCAGTGATAGTGGTGTTCGATCCTCATTATTTCCAAGGCACGTTTCAGATGTGTCACGATACCATAGGTATACCAAGGTCTGAGGGCAAGAAACAATGCCTGTAGTTGAATGCATTGACCTGGGAACTGGAAGAGCAGAGTCTGTAGTGCTGACTAACTACATTGAGGTGCTCCTCACTGGTGACGAAGCCTCACGTGCTGTGTACAAGTAAGGCTTTTATTCCCTTGGGCATGTAGGAAATCCTCCTCTCCTCTCTCAAAATGCAGAGTTCGAAACACACAGATATAAATTGCCATCTGTGTCATGGCCAGCAATTGTGCTATACACTGAAGATATTATTTTGTTACTTATTAATTTCAGTCTCTGTGAAGGAGATTCGCTTCAAGGTAAGTGTGGAATAATGTAGCAATTGGTACAGAAAGCAGTATTTCCTTTTTATGTGGCACAAGATGTGGCCAATCTAACAAAATAAATGATGTGAATTATATGACTTGCTTTCACCAAAGCACCTTAAGTAGTTTGTAAATATTTGTGTGCCAGATTCTTCAGGCAGAGCAAGCAAAAAAACTTAATTGTACCCCAGCTCTCTGGAAAAACTGTTGAATTACTAACAGATACATGATTTGGAGAAAGATATTTGGTTTCTCGTAGAGATATTTTAATCATTTCCAGACTGTAATAAACTGAGGGTTAATTCTCTAGCTTTTTAAAATTATCTCTTATGATTGTATGAGAGTAGGAAGATAGCTTCGTAGTTAAATCTGGAACTTTGGGAGATGCGAGTTGCATGGCAGGGTCTGCTGCAGGCTCTCTAATATCCTCTTTTCATCAGTTCTCCCTTTGGTTTGCTTAGATTGGAATCTATTCAGGTCAAAGATTTAGTCTTATTTTATATGGCATTTATGCAGACCAATTTCACTGAGGGCCCTGAAGCTTGATCTATAGATAATACTATTAGAAAATAGAATTATCTGGAAAATATCTACAATTAATATATCTACAATTAATCCATGAAGAGGTACTAAAATCACAATTAATAACAATTCCTCTCAAACTGCTTAAAATTTCTGTCAAATTGCAGAATGGCAATATTATATTTAGATGATTAGAACAACAGCGTATAGCTGGCAGATGACAGTCCCCAGTGTTGGCAGTCTGAATATTTTATGCTAAAGTGCTGGTTTTACTCTAAGATGGCTGGTACTTGTTATGTCTTAGTATTGTGTCTTAAAAAGCTTGTAAAGGAGAAAAAATAAGTTATGCAGAAGCTAGAGAGTAGCATTCCCCCTTATTACCAGTTCCAGCAGATCTATCGGGTAAGAAAAAAATGCTAAATATAAGTACCAGTGAAAAGCAAGATATTAAATCTTTCTCTTCCATTAGCTTGTGAGGCTAATGAGGAAGAATAAGAAGAACTTCACATAAAACAAAATTCTGAAGTGAATGGAAGGTCAATACATAGTTTTAATGCATTAGTTTTCCTTTGTAAACAGAAGCATCGAAATTGTTACATCTAGAGACCATGGAGAAACTGGCAAGTACAAAATTAAGCAGTAATTAATGAGAATGAGAATAAATAAAAAATTTTCCACAAAGCTGTTCAGAATCAGATAAATAACATCAAGAAGCCTGATTTCTCTGCCTTTTGGTGAAGCAGATACCAAAACTCTGAGTTCTGATTATCCTGCTAATGGGAGCTGCCAGCTCCTCCTGATGGGTTGTAATGTTGAACATCCTCAGGCCTGGCCTCCTGCCACAGCACCTTCCCCCAGCTTGCCTAGCCCATCTGTAGCATGGCTTTAGTCATCTCTCTCCTGTGGCATGGGGTAGCCAGGACAAGGGTGTGGAATATATATCTAAGTGCTTATGTCCAGATTTTAGACAACAGCATTTGAAAGTCCTCTGGATTCCCTTGTAGACAATGGAGAGGAAAAGATGTTTCTAGGTAGCCATCCACGGTAGCCATCCATGTAACCTATTTTAGACCTCACTTCAGATTTCTCTTGACTGACTACGAAGGATGAATCATGTCTGAAATATCCTACAGAACAGAAGATAAGTTAAGTGTGAAACTATTGGTCCCACAGGGGCTAAAGCAGCTCCAGGCTCTTCTGCTGTGACATACAGGGGCAGCACAAAGTGCATGTCCAGGATGTGTAAAAATCCTTACTTCTTCACCAATGGAAATGAGTGTGGCGGTCTTGCAGCCTTCTGACCACTTGCAAAAGCTTCGGTTCCTCTTTGACACGCTTGCTCAGGAGAGGTCCCAATAATGAAATGCTGCTTTTAACAAGTGCTACTGCCTCCTTGTTTGTGTAAGGACAAGTCTGTGTGGACAGTCGCAAAAGAGGGGTCTAAGGGAGTAAAACTTTGAAGTTTTAAATTATACATTTCAGTGAAGTGTATAATTCATACTTATGAGAATTGTGTACAAATTCTTGTTGCATTGTATAATTGGTGCATAAGATCTCCTGTAGTTCCTCAAGTAAACGTCTTTATTCTTTTTTCTTATTAAAAAATTAAAAAGGTTTTTCTGTTCTCTCACTTTCCTAGAATTTGCCAATTGTCTGTAATTGGACTTGTCTTAGATATAATGTTCCCTATTTCTTGCTGGATGAGACATGCCTGAATGGGGAGCATGAACAATTACCATCTCAGTATGTGAAGATTTAGTGGCAAAACACCCGAGTCTTTTGCATGTGACAATGCTTGGTGTGCCTAATGGCTATGGATTTATAGCGGTGGTCCTACAGATGATGTCCTGCTGCTCCCTGCACTAGTTCAGTTGTCTTAAATGCTGTTGGTTACCACTGCTCTCACCGACTTGAGGAGGATTTGCAGGTGTGCAGTACTTTAGAAACTGAGACCTCTTAAGGAAAATAAGCAGGGACTTGATTAGCACTCTAGACCTATGTGGCAGCTAATCTTTTTCTCCTTTGTCAACTTTTTTTCCAAGAGCCAGAAATCTTACATCTTTGCTTTAATACCCTCTAATTAATGCATATTTTTCTCTATTACTAGCACACCTGACATCTCTTCTTCGTGTAGTACCTAAACATGATCTCTGTTTTTCATGTCAGCAACTGAGTTTCTCATTCACATCATGTATAAACCCGTGCAGGTTGGATCTCCAGTGTTTTCATCAGCAGCTTACACTATACTGTGCCCTTTCCTAATATCCTTAATCTCTGCTTCTGGCAAATAAAATAGTGACCTACTTTATTTTTTTGCCTTCAGAAAAAAACCAAAGTGCATGTGGTGGAGCAGCAGCTGCTGTTTCCTGATGAGCTATAGTGCCCCTGGTTCAGAGCTTTGCTAAAGCCATTCCTGCTTTTACATCCCCCTCGTCCCCCCTCCGTGCCTGTGGGCACTCACGGCAGCCCTATCTCTGCTGGTGGTGCTTGGGTGCCATCACCCAAGTCTGGATGAAACAGAGGAGAAGAAAGGATTGCCTGCACATGAGGATGGGTTAATTACAGGGAAAGTGGACTCAGGGGCTGCAATCCCCTCTGTTAGTGCTCCCTGATGCAGTGATGACTCCTGCTTGCAAAGCTGGAAACACCCCAACAGCTCTTGAATGATAAACCTCCTCTTTGACCTCCACCTGAGCTACTACTTGTTTGGAAAACATGTGGGGAGTAGGGACTAATGCATTGCATTCACTTTGCAATATGGGGAGAACGGGCGTGTCTTTCCCATGGTTCCTTCCCCTTCCCTTTCTGCAGTGGATGATGGTGTCAGTGCTGACTCATCAACCTGCTTGCTTCATGGGCATCTTCCAGTACCTCCAGGAGCTCCAGTGCTTCACAAGACTGTCATACAGTGATGAGAGCTAGGCACCAAAATAGAAAATCAATGGTATACAAGCAGTCTCCTCCTACATGTGCTTTTGAAAATCTCCCCCACAACCTTTTGCATCAGCACTAACCAGATTTCACCTATAAATCTGTTACACTTAATCTCCGTGAGTACCTCTCCACCACTTGTCTCTCATCCCCAACTTAACCTCCCTTATTGACAGATGCACACACACAAACAACTTTTTCCCCCACTCTCAATCCTCCATTGTTCAAAACAACATATGACGACAGCTCTGGCAGGGCTGTGTCCATCCTCTTCGCACCCAAAGTAGTGAACGGTTCAAAATGGGAGGACAGAACTTTGCTCCTGCCCAACTTTCACAGAGCTCCTTGCAAGAGGCAGCCAGGCGGCCCGTGGTCTCAAATTTGGGGGCTTATGTGGCCATCTCCAGCTTCCCTGCAAAGCCACGGCGTGTATCTGCACAACTGCACAGTAGCAGCTGGATGTTTTACTCTTGGCTGGCTTTAATGTTGTCTTCAAGTTACTGTTTCAAAGCTGCCTGATGCAACATCAAAGCAGCAGCCCAGACAAAGCACATTCAGGCTGGGAGCTGGGGTGGAAAGAGGGAAAATTTGCAGCAGAGCGATCATGCAGGCTGTTTTTTCTTTTGCTTCAATGGGAGTGAAGGGCACGCAGGAGACCCGCTGGCAGAAGAAATTTTATAGGTGTGAGCCTAGCTAGAGAGAAAATCCAGCACATCTCAGAATGCCATTAGCTTTTTTTTTTTTTGAATGCCAAACTTGTTTAGTACATATTGATTGGAAGTGTTGGAAGGAATATTTGGGCTAGGGTAACAGCACAAAGAGTTAACAGAGTATCTGAGATAAATGCATTGGCTCTTTCATGTAGTAAAAAGAGATGAGTAAGCCGAGAATCCTAACAAGAACTAATCTCCATTTCAGATCTTGTTTAAGAGATTAATTATGGCATATTGTAGACCTAATTAAACATATAATCAAGGGCAAATAGGCACAGCCTTACACCAACTAACAGAAACATAAAAATCGTTGTGCTGGAACAGACTGTATTGCTGTACTTGGAAAGCAAGAAACAGCCACAGCCTCTTACAGCTCTCACATAGATGAAACCAATAACAGCAAGAAAAGAAGGTCTCAATACATTAAGCTACAAATTCTATAGTAAAGAAAAACTAATGGGCTTCTATGAGTCACAATTGCAGTGAGTTTTGTGGGTACCAGGAGGTGTCATACTAATTATTTTCCCACTTGCAAAGCATCATCAATTTAAGGAACCTAAATTACCATAAAAACATTAATTCACCTTATTACTAATCTGTTGAATAGCTGGAGAAACAGAAACCTGAGTAGTGAAATGATGTGCCTGTGTTCTCCCACAAAATCGGTGAAAGAAAAAGTAGTATAAATTGAGAGTCTTGACTTTCAGCTGTCCTGTCAAGATTTAAGGATTCAAGGAAGTTACTTCATAAACATTAAAAAAAAACACCCTAAGGGAAGTGAAATCACAAATTTAACTAATTGAGACAAATAATTCCAGGCTGCTCTTGTCAGCTGGCAGCTCTTGGGTTTGAGGTTTTGTTTTTCACTGAGCTCTTGTGAATTCCTTGTTGACTCTCCAAGTCTTCACCACTTAGAAAAATTGTTAATTCTGTGTTTTTTAATTTTTTAATGAAATTGTCTGTCACAGACACACCAGTTTGGCTCTCTGAATTCTGCAGTTACTCAAATCACACATGGCCATTGAATCAAGCAAGGGACATACACATATATGTGTGTGTTACACATTAGCTATTTAATTTCAAAGGGTTTCTGATGCCCTTTTCAGCTCCAGAGAGAAATGGTGTGGCTGCCTTTGTGCTATGGGCATGGTAGTGATGACTTTTCCATCAGTGTGCATGCTGGAGAAGCTGCTGGCTTTGGTTACAGATGTCCCTTCTCCTCTCCTTTGAGTTGCCCCCGGTACTGGGGAACCGTCTTGGAATGCAGCACTGCAGTGCGGCCGTTTTGGCCTTTCACTGGGGTTTCCAGCCCATCTGTTTAATGTCTGTGCCTTTCATCAGGCCCAGCCATTAGTCAGACTTCTGTTGCACACCAGGTTGTTCTCCCCTGCCCTTTACTTGTTCCTCCTGGCTTTCTCTTGCTCTTGTTCCTTTTTTATAACTGGCCCATTTTGGGCACTGCATTTTATCCTCTGCTCCTGGAGGTAGTCCTCAAAAAACCTTGTCCTTTCCTGTTTTTATTTTACTGCCTCAAATAAAGGTGTGTGCTACTTTTGAGGACAAGAATGTGAAGCGTTTGTGTTTGAAAATAATGTTGAACACAGTGCCTCTCATCTGCATGTGTGGGAAGAAAAGAAGTGAACATATCACCTGTGTTACACTCAACCTTTGAATAGTATCAAGGGTAACTCTAATTTTACAGGCCATATTTTTCCCTCAAGGAATTTTTAAAGGACACAGCTGAGAAATGGCCATAAATAAGAAAGTGATCAAAACCAGAAATCGGATGAAGGGGTTTTACCTGGGACTTCTTGCAAAGCTCAGCCACTTCCCACGCTGCCAGATTCCTCTCTTGATGGTGTTGCCTTTTAACAGCAAGAGAAAACTATGAGATAAAGATCTGGAAGGGCCAGAAGGTCAGTAACTGGTGAGTTGAACTACTCACACCAGTAACGATGCCTTTGCGGTCAGACACGGCAATGACACCAGCTGGAATTTGGCTCATGGCAGGCAAACCCAGGAGCCCTTTGGGTGTTAGAGAGCACTCAAATAGTCTTAGTTCATGTGAAAGTAGGTATTTTTTTCAAGGTTAATTCAGTTATAAAACAACTATCCTGGCCAGATTCGTTTGCCCTTGCCTGGAAAGCACAAAAGAGAAAGGCACGAGTGGTTTTTTCCTTCCTCTTATCTTTATGCAACACTACCTGCAAATTCAGGGATACTTCATTTCCTTGCTGTTCAGCCACACAGGGAAACCAGTGTGGAGTGAGGGTCTCAGTCACTTCTCATGGGACTGTCCTGGTTTAGGCTGGGATAGAGTTAATTTTCTTCCTCGTAGTAGGCATAGTGCTGTGTTTTGGATTTAGTATGAGAAGAATGCTGATAACACACTGATGGTTTAGTTGTTGCCAAGTAGTGCTGACACCAGTCAAGGACTTTCTTTTTCAGCTTCCCATGCTCTGCCAGGTGCACAAGAAGCTGGGAGGGGGCACAGCCCAAGATAGTTGATCCAAACTGACCAAAGGGCTATTCCATACCATATGGCGTCATGCTCAGTATATAAACCAAGGGGAGTTGGCCGGGGGGCAGCGATCGCTGCTCGGGGACTGGCTGGGTGTCGGTCGGCGGGTGGTGAGTGGTTGCATCACTTGTTTTCTTTTCCCTGGGTTTTGTTTGTCTCTCTTGTTCTCCTTTTCATTGCAATTATTATTATTATTATTATTATTATTATTATTATTATTATTATTATAATATTTCAATTATTAAACTGTTCTTATCTCAACCCGTGAGTTTTCTTACTCTTGCCCTTCCGATTCTCTCCCCCATCCCACCGGGGAGGGGGAGGGTGAGCGAACGGCTGTGTGGTGCTTGTTTGCCAACTGAGGCTAAACCACGACAGGACAAAGCAGCCCGAGGGGTGCTCTCCTCCTGCTCCAGCCATGGCAGCAAGGTGCCTCCTCTGTCTGGAAAGCAGCAGAGGATGGGCAGTATTTGCAGCCAGGAGGTGCCTGCGTGAACATCCGCGAGGGTTCACTCCTTGTAGGTCCCACCAGGTCACACCTGTGTTAGTGCTGGTGAGACACCTCTGAAGCAGCCAGGTTTGGGGCTGACTTTTTGTTGCAGCACCCATGGCTGTTCCTGCCTTCAAAACATTATTTTGGACTGCTGGCTGCTCTGCCAGTCTGTGTTGCCTGCACTCCAGCCGTGTTTCCAGCTTTGCTTTGCAGTAGATTGCTTTTCAGTACAACCGATACGCTGACACCATCACAAAAACGTAGGCATTGGGGCTTGGGCAGGGTCTGCCTGTGCTTGTGATCTGGCCTCCTGGGGCATTACTTGCATGTGTATCAGCCTCTGTGCCAGCTTGTGCTACAGCAGCCCAGGGTATTTCCCAGCTGAACTGAAGTCTACGTTATATGTTAGAGACAGAAGACAAGGTGTTACTTCTGCATACTGTATTTTCCATATGGCATGGCCTCATAATTTTTCTGTCCTCATCCTTTGCTGCTTTTTAAAAAAATCTTCATTTGTTAGCCCACCTGCTGTCTTCTCTCTCATCTCAGTTTGGTGCAGAGCCACCAGAGCCCATGGAGGTCTCACAAGTGACCTTGACTGAGCACTGTCTCCCCAGGACCTTCTTTGCTACCTCCAGCTTCTTTTCCAGTTTATCCCCAGTGGACTACAAAGCCAACACCATTCTGGTCCCACTTTCCATGACTCCAATGATCAGATACCTTCCTAATTAAGCAGAGTTTGTGCAATTTTTATTTCAATAGCAAAGTTTTGCAAAATCAGGCACAAATGTTCCTTTGCAGCGATGCCAGTAAGACTGGCATAAGCCAGTGCCCTTAATGTATGTGTAGCCATTCCAAGGTGACTAGTGACCGTTCTGCTGCTGAAATGGGGAAGACGGCTACTGCGGTTATCTTTCATGCTAAAATCTATGGCTTTGTTCAGCTTTCAAGGAGAATGTGGAAAAAAATCGAAAAGATGTGCTAAATATGAGAGCTGTCTGTGAGAGTTGTTTCTCCCGAGAGCAGAACTGACTAAGTCTTGCATAATTTGCTGCAAATAAAATTACTGGCTAAGATTTGCAAAAGTGAAAATGTTGATGGCAAGGTGGGTCCTGCAGAGCCTCTGGCAGTGTGGGGCTGTATCCACTCACACGGACCAACCCCAGCGTACACCAGCTCCTTGTGCTTTGCAAGATGTCAGGAGAGATTACTGTTTCTGTCCCAGGGTTCAATAAACTTATTTGTGTATTTATGGAAAAAGAAAAAAAAAAAAGCCATTTCTATTTTGAAAACAATGGTTCATGATACACTTTGTGTTCCAGAGGAGCAACAGAAAGAGTTTCAAAAGTCTACAGTTCCTTGGTGCAAAAACTCAAGAAATGTGCTCAGAAATAAGACTGTTTCACAAACACGAGTCCTCATTTGCCCAGCTGAATGGCTGGGGACTGGGCCAGAGCAAAGGAGTTTTGCAAATTTTTTTTTTTTTAATCCTGCTAAAAAAAATTGTTGTCTTAATAGGACAGTAATCCACATGTGCTGTAATACTGGTTACTAATTAAATCATTTTGAGACTTAGAAATGCAGATAAAGCAAGCAGGGATTAAACTGGTCTGGTAGTTTTAGTTTCTTTAGGAAATTCCCAGTTGAGTTTTTACAGAAACCTGCTTAAATGAGCACAGAGACAGGAAAAACACCTTTTCAACAATCACTGTTTACTATATGGAGCCTTTATATCTTTAATAGTGATGTCTTCGCACACATTAAGGGAAAAAATGGTGTGATACAGATGAGGTTGGTACTTTCTATAATTCAGTAATATCCAATCTTTTTCATGTGTGAGATAAACCCATTCTTCCTCTCTGTTACTGACAGCCTGGGGCGAAGACCCAAAACTGGTAAGTGTGTGGTGTATCAAATACGGCCCAGGAAGCTCCCAGAGGCGTTGCGTGTAACTTGGGCACAACGTGCCTTACTAGGAAGGATACATTTGGCACCTCCCTCCATGCTGTCCATGGCTCTCCTTTTCCCTTGGCTGCTTCCCCTGGAGGTGCTCGTCTCCCCTTGGAGAGGGCTGAGGGGCTGGGATTAGAGGCGTTAGCTTCTCCTGCAATCTTCGAGATCTACAGGAAAGGGAAATCCTCTCCTGGCTCCATGTGGCGCCTCCAAACCCTTATTTCCCTGACTGTGCAAGAGGAATCTCCTTGGTGTTCCTCAGGGGTCTCCAGCCACAGGGAACGGGAGCAATGGGGAACCAGGATTTTGGGAACTGTCTCCTGAGTTGGCCCAGGGCTGGCCACAGGGCATCCAGCCGCCCTCTCCAGCATCCCCACACCGAAATGTGTAGCCTCGCTGCTCTGCTTGGTCTTTGACTCAGGCTTTGCGGGGCCTGGCTGAGCTCCCAGTTAAGTCAGCCGGTATTTTTGTATTATGACTTTGATTTTTGGTGCTTTCATTTAGCTGTTTATTAAGATGCTTAAATGCAAATGTAGGCATCAAGTTATGGTTTATACATCGTCTAGATCTGTACTTCTCACTTGAAAAAATGTGTTGATGTAAATTACTGGCAAGTGGAGCTTTCTTCATCTCTGATAGCACTGTCTTACACAACCAGGTCCCCAGGGTTCTGCCTGCTCCTGGTGTTGCAGATGTGGTATAAAAATAACTACATTTTAAATCCCTGCCTTTGTAATTTAGCCCACTGGTATGATTGCCCAGCTATGGCTTATAGCAGGAAACCCTCAGTAAAGAGAAACACACTGAACAGAGATTCATAGTGGCATGCTCTAGTCTTCTCTCTCTCAAACAAGGAGAGTGGAAAACATGTTACCAGTCTGAAATGAAGGCAGATGGAAGTGTTCTTGCCATTTTAAGAGTATCCTGTATCATTCTTGTTCTCTTTAATTCTTATTAAGTATAAAAGAAACGTGACAAACTATGCACAAACACCTTATTACACGATAATAATTTACCATCTGATGCTAAGATACTTAAAATTTTCAGAAACCTCTTGAGAATACTATACTCTCTTAACAGGTAGCAGGTTAATGTATTTCCTTAGTGTAAATGACTTTTCACTGTTGATGTTAAGAGAAACTTTTCTGGAAATCTTTCTCCCTAGCTAGAAGCAAACAGTTTGCAATGTTTTATTATAATTGAACATCCATAATGTTCAGTGTACAAAAAAAAAAAAAAGACTCTCGCAAGAAATACCCTATCAATACTATAAATGATTAACAGAAAAGCATCATTCTCTTAAAATGCTTCACCATATTTCCAGTGCTAAGGGTGAGTCAGATGCTGGAGTCACACCAAATTTACATTAGTGCTCTGTGCTACTGTATTCTGCTCTATCTTATTTTATATGTCTTCCTATCACTGTCTAAGTGCTTTCCAAGTGTTCAGTAAGGGAGCTAATTGATGTGATTTGGTCTTTTTATTACCCTTTCCCTTTTATTTGTGCAATGGAGTACTTTGGTAGGGTTTGTTTTCTTTAGGATACACAAAACTACTTATTTACATTGGAGAAAACAGAGAGAGAAAGTGTACCTTGCACTTGGGACAGAGAGTTGTAAGGCTGAACGTCTCCAGTCCCCGTGGGACTCCATTCTCGGAGCAATTGGGCTCATGGATTTCCAAGGACACTGAGTTGAGCTCTCTCTGAGCACTGCATTTGGGTCAGCATATTTAGGTTTTCACATGCCTCTAACAATTAATGAACTCAAACCCTCCTGCCTCTGTGAGATAGCATCCTACCTCTGCAGTTAAAAATCTTCCTAGAGAACTGAAGAAGCACAGATTTAAGCTGATTCAGAGCAGCTTTAATTAAGACTCAGTTAAACTGAGTCAGATTTAAACATCCAGGAGATACATGCACGATCCACACTTCATTAATGTAGCACAGCCTAATGCCCTCTTCCGCACCCATGGGTGCTGGGCTCGTGCTCGGGGGCTGACGGGGAGGGCTGTGGGGTGCAGAGCTCTGCTGGGCTGCTCAAGCTCTCCATTCCCTTCTCCCCTCGTCCGCCACTCCTGAGCCCTCCCTGCCCTCTCCCCGCACCTTGCTGAGGCTCAGCGGCCCCAGGCGAGCAGCTGCAGAGCGTAGGGAGGGCAGGCGGGGAGCCCAGTGCTACCCCAGCAGGGCCACTGCTGTGCTGCTGAGACAAAGCTGCTTGTACGGTCGCAGGGGCAGTGGAGGCTGGTGGTGCTCGGCACTGCCTGCAGCCATATGGCTGCTCCAGGGGCTCCCTGGCACAGCCCCCAGCAAATCCTCTTAGTTCAGCTTCACCCTCTTTCTTGCCTCTTTGATGTCGGTCTTGCCTTGGTCCCTGCTCAATTCCCACCGCAAGCTCTCGCAGTCAGATGGTGGTTGTGCCCCCGGAGTTCTCATGGCCCGACCACCGCTCAAGGATGGGACATTGAGGTTATATCTGCTCTCTGCACAGGGCCTGCCTGCTGATGGGACAACAGGCACAAAATGGCCCGCATTCGTGCTATTAAACCCTCTCACCCCCAAACCAAGTGGCTGCATCCAAACTGCCTTGCCTGCTGCTCTGATATCTATCATAGGCACCTAGCTGAGATGAACGAGCCTAAGGAGAGCAAAAAGGGCACTTTGTAATGAGGGGCACTGCCCGGTAGCAAAGACCAGGAATGAAGAACTTAAATCTGCTGCTAACACTGATTGTCCTCTTTGATACCTCGGTAAAGTTTCTGCTTGTCTCCATGTGTCACAGGCAGACAATAAACACAAACCTATTTTCCTAAGGCTGTTAGGAGGATTTTTGTTAAAATTTAGATCAAGAAAATGAAAAGCAGTAAATAAAATGTTCTTATGTAGAGTGGAAGTAGGTGCACAGCGTTATGTCCCAGGAAGGGTGTGTTCACATTAACAAGAGGTTGTTGCAATTTATTCTGTTCCTCAAAATCTAGGTAAGAAAACAGAAATCCCTGCAGATCCCTTTGCAGTTTTGAAGCAGCACAATAAAAAAAACATCTGCTAAAGCTAATGACTGCATTTGCATAGATTACATGTGACAATCCAGCACACAACAGGGTGTCCTGCCACGTAGACAACAAGCTACAAGGGTGATGCACTTCTTTGGCATTTATTGCCAGAAGTCAGCTACACTTATACAATAATAGCGTCAGCTCATTTCCAGGAGGGCTTTGGCTAACAGTGCCAGAGAAAATTACTGATTCCCTCTTGTTTTCCAAGCTGAAAGGTGTAGGGCTCTCTCCTGCCAAGTGTGGAGGAGAGGTGGAGGAGGGAAAACAGCTTTCATGATGGCACCCATCAAAACCCCTCGGCTCTGGAGTGGTGGGGGGAAGGAGTCTGATTCTGTTGGGCTCAGGCTGAGTGAGGCTAAGCCCTGTCCCCTGGCAGCACGGGCACGGGGCTGGCTGCAGGTGACACAGGGTGGCTGTGCACAGCCCTGGTATCCGCCAGGCTGAGGGAGGGGTGGCGCCTGTTATGGGGCATCATGGCTGGATGCCATGTTGAGTTGGAGGGGAAAAAATGGTTCCTTTGTGTTTTCAGCACAGTGGTTGAGTTTTATGGCATCGCTTTGTTATTCTTGCAGTGTTGGCTATGGACAAATACAAGACGACAATTTATATCCTAAGGCAAACTGGCTCTGATACGGTGCTACTCCTTTTCGCTTTGCTTAATTGGGCTAACAGAAAAAGACAACAGCTGCAATGGTGGGAATGGAAAATGCCTTTGCTTGTCCTGCTTTTGACAGCAATCAGCCTGACAAGGGATTATCTATTGATCTGAGATAAGTGTTAGTGAAGGATGCAGTTTGTTGTCCGTTTATCCCCTTTAATATTTCATAGATACAATTGCACTTCAAAAAACTAATATAGAGAGTTATTTTGAGAGAGAGTAAACTCTTAGGCATGCTTAAGTAAGACCAGAGTGCGAAAAGGAGAAGAATCTCTCTGAAAAAATGTTTTGGGACTTCTGTGTGTTTAGATATGTACGTATGTGTGCCCATGTGTGTCATGAAGTGAGCAAGTAAAAAGAGAGACTGGCCATAGGCATGTGTTTTTGAAAAAAAATCAGGTCATTTTCTCCAGCTTGTGTCTTCTGAGACTGCAGATCTGACAGTCACAGGATGCTTCCTTCTGGCCTGGTAATCCACAAGTTCAGGCAAAGCCCTGCGACCACCTGTCAGCCTATTTTTGTGAAGCTCCATGGAAAAACTCCATGGAAAAACTCCATGAAAAGGACTGGATGACCTTGACTGTCCCATTTGATACACATGACATCTTTTGGATTGGTGCGTGCGTTTCCCATTGGGTTTTGCTGGAAGCAGGGGACGATATACCTTAGCCAGGAGTCAAGAGAAATGGGCTTTCCCCAACCAGCCGGTGACACCAGGCAAACTTGTGCTGCTGGTTTCCAGTTTGCTTGCTCCTGGCCCCGATCCAGCACCGTGGAGCTTGGCGGGAGTTTTGCAGTTGTCCTTGGTAGATGCTGAATCCAGCTATTGGGTGTGGAAACACCACTGAGGAGAGCCCTCCGGGTGCCAAGGGGCTGGGAGATGCTTGCTCTGCATCGCGGGTACCCTACCAGCCAACTCAAAGGGCCCAATCCTGCGTCTCTTACATGCGTCTTGTGCAAATGGTGCTTCTCTGGAAACCTGTTTTGTCCAAGCAAGAAGAGCAGGAGTGGAAGCCCCAGTGATTATTCCTCTTGGTACTAATCTATTCTTAAACTGAACTGTACTCTTTAGATATTTTAGTAAAACTGTCATAAATCAACACCCACGGCTTCGTTTTTCTTAGTGATGAAAAAAAAGGAAAAAGAGAAAACTGGAAAGCTGTCCTTTAGCTGACATTCAGTTTGAACTGATTGAGCGATCTGCTGTCAGAGCAACAGCTCTTGTCAAAAATAGCCCTTTGGGAAAAAACCTCTGGTGTTATTTGTATCGCATGTAATGCTTTTTAATGAGAGCAGAGTGTCAGAGACCAATATTAAGAAGAGACCAGTGAAAGTGCTGTGTGGGAAATGAATCGTGTGCTTCTCTACAAGCTACCAGCATCCTATGACTGTCTCCCACTAACGAGTTCACTGATGTGTATCAAGGCATCATTTTTAGAAAGAACAAGCAGGGTCATATATCTTTAGAAACTCTCACAGCTCTGAGGGACTGATACAACCAAAATCCAGGCTGCACCAAGCCTTTCCAATGGTGTAACTTTGACCAGAGTCCCAGTCCTGCAAACTCCTGACCATCTTAGTAACTCCCCTGGTGCAAGAAATAGGCATTGCCATGTGCACATACGTGGAGTGACGCACATGCTTGCATTAGAGATGATGGAAAACGTTTTATTTCTGTGTAACAATGTTTTCTCCAAATGGCAAAACTGAAAGCTGAAAAAGGTTGACTGGTATTTTTGAGAAAGGGAGGAAACAACTTAAAATCCATGAATGCTGAAACATTTGGAGGGGGGCTGATCTGAACAAACATAGGTGTTTTTCTCTGAATGTTTAACCTGGGCTCAGAGCTTTTAGGGTAAGATTTACCTCATCCACGCTTAAGCTGACATGTAAACCAGGTCAAATAAATTGCACCCTAAGAATACCTATCTTTTGCCACATTAGAGAAAGGGGATTTAAGCTAACTAGCTGAGATGTAGCTGTTTACCCTGCAGCTGGTTAAAGCATGGGGCGGCAAAGCCTACCCTTTGGTTTCAACAGATGGAAACCAGTGGTTCTTACAGGTTTGCAAGGCATGACCTTGTTTTGCATAGCATCTTATACGCAACCCTTTTGGAAGCTACCGAGACATACCCTGTTTCAAATATAAAATATATAGTGTCTATCTGCTTAAGAGCAGCTCATATAGGAGTAGTTGCAGTTTGGGGGCTCCTGAAAAAAATCCTGATAGTTAATTCTGTCATTAGTTTTGGAAACTTGTCATAATAAAAAGCACAGTTATTTCTCTCCTCTCCCACCATGTTCCAAGACCCAGAGTTACTTCCAAAGCTTCTCAGTAATTCCCTTGCAGCTTGTGTGTTTCACACGTGCTCAGGTTTCTTCTCCTTCTTTCTCATTTGGCCTCTGAGTCCTTTCACCTGAGCCCGAAGACTTCCACGTGCTACCACGGTGCTGGCACCCAACTGCTCCAACTGATGTTCTGCCCAGGGGCTGGTTGCTTTATACATGGTGAAATGAGGGGAAAGAAAGAAAATGAGGCAAAGCATTGCTGAAATCAAACTAATAATGTAATTATCATCAGTAATTATAAGAAAAGAATTTTTTTTTTTATCTGCAGCAGCTGAATCTAGCAATAGCCTTGATGGTGAATTTGAGAAGTATTTCTTATTCTAAAAAAAGCACAAGTAATATGATCACACCTATCTAGGTATCCTATTTAAGGAGGCTGAATCTTTAATTAAGGGCCTGATCCTGACTTTTACATCCACTAACACTAATCAGAAGTATTTCTGCTGAAGTCAATGGAAAGGTGCGAGATACTACCAGGCTAAGGAAAAAACTCAGGCATCCCCAATGAGATGAAAAAAATTTTGGATGCTTACCTCTCACTAAAAATGTCCTCATCCTCCAAAAATCATTCTCATCTGTTTGAAAAACACATTCTGACCCAGTATTCCCCATTGTCCCTCTAATCTGCTTACACTCTTCTTCGGGCTTTTAATTAAAGGTAGTGGTGGGCAAGACCCATCCCTCCTGTGGTACTATTGTCTGTCAGGTCTGCTGGGACTGCACAGCCAGGATTTTATTTTAATTTATTTTTGAAGTAGAAAAACTTAACTAGCACTATTAGAAATAAAAAAAAAGTTTTTATTATCTTTGGCATATTGCAAACATCCAAAGAAGAAAGTGAATGGCTGTATATGCATGTAAAAAAACATATTTATGGGATTTTTTTTAAACATTTCTCTTTTCAGTTCTGTAGATGGAAGAAAATAAACTCTCCACATTTCCAGTAATTACAGTGCAAGTAAATCTGGGATTGGGCTGGGTTAATTCTTAGAGGTTCTAGCTACAATGTTACAGCAGGATTAATCTAGAAGGTTTTTTTTTTTAATGCAGAGGGCTAAGGCACTAACATATTATTAATTAGAAGTAAATCTGTCCCTTGGGGGACTACACGCACTGCCTGCATTTTTAATTCGTATTTAGCTTTAAGACAAATTATGGATATTTTCCCCCTTTCAGTTTCTCAGTTGCTTCCTTATTTCTCTGTAATCCTTTTGTTTTGCATTGGGAAGAACAGTTGGATAACACAGAGATCTGTATGTATGCAGACAATCGATTTTTTCAGTCTGTTGGCTGAACTGGAAAACATTCAATAATTTTCTTTTGGGTTGAACTCATGTTTTGCTTCATTTTGGGAGGGTTACTGTTATTTTCCTATTTTGCTCTTTAAAACAGCCATTTATACAGAAAAGTTGTTTCAACAACAACAAAACCCTACAAAAATCTTGAACAAAATATTATAACTTCATTCTTTCTCAGCTCAGATTCTTTATTTGATTTCAGAAACCCCAAGATTGTTCTGCTCAATCTAAACATCCATTTCTTGCTGAATATTTTTTTTCTATAAAATTGCACCTGGAAGGGATGCTGGGGCTGAGTGACAGCAATAAAAGAAAACCTCACAGTGGCCACAGGATTCCTTTCACATGCAAAGGTGTTGTTGACCTTTGCTGCAAGGGTATTATCAGTGAAAACAAGAAGTATTCCTCCACGTGAAGTCCTCAGTAGCAGGTCTCTGGTCTAATACACAGTTTTCCAGGCTCATGAAATGGGACTTCTTCCCATTTTGCCTAGACTGGACCAGTGTTTAAATACATGAAAAGTCAGTGGCTGTTTTTCCTTTCCTCCACATTTATGCTGCAGAAGGGCACAATCACTTACCTGTTCAAGAATCTGTACCTCAGCTCTCATTTGGTGTGATTTCTTGGAGATGTAGAGGACATTTTGGTTACTTAAATTGCACAGTTCTGTGGTGGGCACTTCCAAATTCTATAAGTTTGCAGGGTTCAGACGTAATTTTCTGAAAAGAGAGTCCAGGTCTCTATTTTGAGAAACAGGTCTTGTTCTGCTCAGCACACACTTCCCCGTACTGCAGCTCTTCAGGCAATAAAACAAAGTAATGACAGTTTATTATCTCCCAGCAGATTGGAGATACACTTTACACGGACATGTGCATCTCCCAGTCATGATGATCTTTGCTATCTGCTCATTACACTGATACCAGATTTTCCCAGTGACAGTTTTTCGTGAGTTATCAGGCAGTTTCTGGTGAGCATGAAGCCTGTGCAGAGATGACAGTCTGATACAGTGTAGGAAGCTCACTTTATCCCTCATCTTCTACTTGCCACTGTTTATTCTTCCTTTCATATATCACATTTTTTAGATTCCTTTAAGAACCTTTTCCCTGAGGTATCCCCAAGTTTCTGCTGCTTGAGAGTGAGGGTCAGCCAGGCTCTGGACATGCTGAACTGCACATTTACGCTCTTTATGCCTCTGCAGCTGGGGAGAGTTTGGTTTGCAGAAAAGGATGTGGAAAAATGGTCTGACCTGGGAAAACGGAGGGAGGAGTAACAAAGCAAATGGCCCCGAGGAGGTCCTAGCTGCTGCTGCATGGGCTGGAGAGGGAAGAAGTAAATATGCAGTATTAGAGAACATGGATCTGTTGGGAGACAAGTGCAAACAAGTGGCAAATGTTAGAAATCCAGACGCTTTTCCCCTGTACCTGTATGAGCAGGTGCCTCCCACTGATATGTGTTACAGCAAGAAGGTTCGTATGGAAAATAAGGGGGATTCTTTAATCCCCCATTTCTTTTTCTGAAAATTTTTTTGCTGTTTTTAGCTGTTCCCTTTTTTTAGTCCCAGTGGTTCCCTAAGCAGATCTTAAGGTATCAGCAGAGATGTGACATTACTTATGTCTTCCTCAATGAGTGCATTTATTTTGTAATCCAGCAAACAGTATCTCTTCTATTTCCTAATACTGTAATGCATGGAAGAGTTTGTGCAGTAGCACACCTAACCATGTAAGAAGAAACTGCGGTGTTTGAAGTAACTATTCAAGTAGTAGGCCTGTTTTCCCTATGAACCTGTCATTGCTCTGGGCCTCCCTGTACTCATCCTTAACTTCTAGACCCTGGCATGATAATTATCTATGGCTTTTTAAAAGCCTGCTGACTTTCTCCCATCACCAGCCTGGGTCTAGATGCAAGCACTGTGCCTGCCAAAGTCTTGTAATTCACCTTCTGCAATTTAGACTCACTGTTTATCATTAGGAAGACCTACTAGATTTAAATTGATGTAGCGTCTTTGAGCCCCAAGAATTATATATGTGATGGTAGAAACACAGCTGTAGAGAATGCTAACCAAAAAAAAAAAGAAAAAAGCTACAGAACTTCAGGAGGAAAACAGGTAAACTCTGGCTTAAAACCGAGCATACCCTGGGTACTATATTGAGAGGGCTGCTCCTGACTCTCTGGAGTCACTGAAGCTACTTAGAAACGAGGCATGAAGTGAAAAATTCCTGCAGAGATTTTCGGACACTTCTGTCCTGTCACCCTGTGCTCTGTGCTCCCATTGAGTACGTGAGGCAGCCTCGAAACACCACAAAACTGAGGGGCTTCTGTCAAAACGAGGGACAAGATGGTTTGCTAGCTGTCACTTCCATCACTAATTCATACTCCATGAATCCTGGGATTTTTATTCAGTATTCCTTCTGTGCCGTATACTGCAGTCTCCGGGGGAATTGAGAGCGTCCGCCTGGTGTAAACACTGGGGAAAAGCAGGGTGAGGTCTGCCTGCTGGTTTGTAATCATCGCTGCTGCTGTTTCACCTGATGGCTCCAGCTGTGGTGGTGCCCTGGTGGCTTCAGCACTCTGAAGGGAGGGAGGCTGCGACAGGACTGTGGTGCCTGTGGGTCACTGGAGAAGGCACCCTCAGCCGAAATGAAGCAAAGCAGTGGCTTCCTGAGGATCACAGCACAAGTCAGCAGTGGAGCCAAGGCTGGGAGGTGCACCAGCAGTCTGTGACAGTAACCCTCAGTAAGCAGCCCAAAAAAGGTGTAGGGTGTGTCCAGGGAACAAGGAGAGGATAGCCCTCACCTCAAAGTCCTTAATTTCTATAAAAAAGTGTATGCCTATAAATGCTACATGTTTTTTAAGTGACCTTTTCTGAATAATTTCGTTATATAGTGTTTCTCATCTGTTTTTCTTCATTCATATTCATTCTAAAGATGAAAAAAATCCACCTTTGAAAACATTTCTTCCACAGATGCTTTTCGATATCTCCTTCAGCTGGAATAAACCCGCTGGTGAGGCTGTGCCGTGCAGCTCAACATGGGATCTCTTCCACCGTGTCAGATGCCCCTCAGGCTAAGCCAAGTTGGGGGGGATGCGGTAGAAACAGCTCTCCCACCACAGCTGCTCAGCTGCCCCTTGTCTGCAGGTCATCAGGAGCTCCCAGCTGACTGTGGAGTCTCTCCGTGTTTTTAAATTACAGCTCCTCATTTGTTTTCACTTTGCAGCGTGTCTGCCAGTCTTCCTTCCCCCTTGCCAGGAAGACAGAGTTATGACATTTTTCACTGTCAGATGCAGACTCCCATTTCAGATCTACAGAGATGAAGGGAAGCCATAAGGAAATCCCTACCATAATCTAAGGGACCAAGTTTTAAGCCTCTGAGAAAAACAGTAAGTAGTAGGTATTGCTTACATAGGCTTTGCGCAAGCTTCCTAGAATGTAAAACCAGAAAGAATAAAAAAGGACCACATGGAAGAAAATGTCTCTGGCTCCGTTTCATCCAGCTCTTCACCATCCTTTTCCAGAAACCACCGTTGCTCACCTTGGAAGGCTGTTCACACAGCTGATCCCGTATCCCTTTACAGTTTTGCAAAAATGACACCATGTCATTTGCTTCCAGGGGAAATCCCAGCTGAAAGCAGGGGGAACCAAAAGGGCAAGGGAATGCCACTCAACTAACTCTCTGTGTGAGGTTCCCATTGCACGTGAGGACATGGGCACAACAGATGTGGCAGAGAACATTTTCTCCCAATCTCCTTGATCGTACAGCACTCGGGTGTCCAAACATCCCTAGATGTAAGAGCTATTCTGCATGAATATAACCACCTTTCAGCATTACTTTTCTTCAGTTAGAAGTTGGTGAATATTTTGTCTAAAGCTTTTCCTGTTGAGCCCTGCATGGGCAGGTTGACCAAAGCATATCATGGGCTCATGATGAACCCATAGATGTCTTCAGATTAAAACAAAATAATAAAATAAAAAAGAAAAGAAAAAATGGGAATGTTTCACTCGAGACTTTCAAAATTCAGTGCTTTAATATTTCATTTTAGAATGACTATCCATTTCCAGAGGTACTTCAAGGTCATTTAAATCATATTTTAAAATGTGCAAAAAGGATTGAAACCAAATGTGTAGGAAAACAAATCAGTTTGTCAAAACATTCCCAAAGTAGTAATTTCAGGCTGACCTCAAGTCCCTTTCCTCCATTAACACTTGGATTTTAAGCTGACTGAAAACCAAGCTGAAAGTCCACCCTTTCCATCATGGCTGCAGATATTCACACAAAAAGAAAGAGGGCACAATCACTCGTCTGTTCTGTCCTCTGCCTTTTATATCTCTGTATCTTCTTCCTTTGGACTCAATGCTTGTAAGAAGAATTGGTGAAATACACAGGATTGGTGAAATGTAGCAAAGCACCAGTATGAAAGTGCAAAAATCATTAAGTTCAGCCATGTGGCCAAGTCTTCCTTATTAGCTGTTTTGCCCACTTTTTCCCAAGATACATGACCAGGTTTTGTTCTTTCAGATTTCCAAAGGATGCCTGGCTCTGTGCATTTGTATTTGCACAAGAGCATTTGGTATTTTCTCTTTTTTATCAAGTTTCCTTCATCTGTCTAAAGAGCAGAAATACTACCAAGTGATGGAGGAACTCACGATGTGGCACAATTGATGGAAGCACAGTCAAGGTGAGCAACTTACGCCTATGGGTCAAGGTTCTGTTCTGACCTCCTGTCTCCATGGCTTCTGGGTGCTGGGCATGTTTATGAAATGCACTCTGTAAAATGTAACTCACTCCTCCTCCTCCAGCCGAAATCTTGGCTTCTGTCTTGTCTGTACTTTCCTCTGTCTCTCGCAGAAGGCAGGAGAGACCTGTAAGTTGAATGATGTGCTCATATTGCTCTTATTGAACGCTTGTAATTGTGAATGCAAATGGCACTTTTTATACATGAACAGAAAAAGGGCTAAATTCACTGGATAAATTATTCACAACAGATAATTCAACCTGCTCTCGTGGGAGAGTGCAATGAATGTCTGATGATGTTAAAAAAACCTCACAACTAATTCTTCCAGCCAGTGAAGTCAATGGCAAAACCTTTTACTGACTTCAAAGGGAGCAGAACGTAGCCCCAAGCCAGAGGGCCCACATACTACTTCTCTTTAGTGGTTCTCACTTGCATTTAGAGCTAAAACCCAGACAAGCATTTCTGTCTTGAGGAGCCCAGACTAATGCTGTATAGCAGAGTCAGGCTGCCAGGGCACATGCATTATTACAGCTCTGGCTGAAAGCAGGTCTGCTCTGCAGCCGTGGCGCAGAGCATTGCCCGCAAGCTGAAATAACCCAGCCTCAAGATAGCGCCAAGGTAGATGAACTGTCTAGCGAGTTTGGAGCTCAGGGCAGGTTAATTTGGCCAGGTTTGTGTAGTTTGGAGAAAAGGAGGCTGAGGGGCGACCTCATTGCTCCCTACAGCTTCCTGAGGAGGGGAAGTGGAGAGGGACGTGCTGAGCTCTTCTCCCTGGTATCCAGTGACAGGACACATGGGAACGGTTCAAAGCTGCTCCAGGGAAGGTTCAGACTGGACATTAGGAAAAGTTTCTTTACAGAGAGGGTAGTCAAACACTGGAACAGGCTTCCTAGAGAGGTGGTCGGTGCCCCAAGCCTGTCAGTGTTTAAGAGGCATTTGGACAATGCCCTTAGTAACATGCTTTAACTTTCGGACAGCCCTGAAGTGGTCAGGCAGTTGGACTAGATGGTTGTTGTAGGTCCCTTCCAACTAAACTGCTCTGCCCCATTCCATTCCATTCCATTCCATTCCATTCCATTCCATTCTAATTCACTTTGCATCTAGGATAGATTTGCAGCCAGTGAGGGGGTTTGTGGACAGGGTGCCACTGGCCACCCCAATGTGGCTGTGCTGCTGGCCATCATCCCCAGTGGCAGCGCACCATGGGCATGATTTGGGGGCTGTGACGGTGTGCAGCGGATGCGGGGTCTGGGAAAAGGCTTGCGTGGGGGCTGCCACCGTGCTCCCCCTTCCTGGCAGGGGAGGCGAGCGGAATGAGGGCTGGGCTGTGCCCCAGCCCGTGTCACTGATCCTCTCCAGTTGCCGGTGGGGACGCGTGGCCTCGGGCATTGGGGAGAAACAGGGACAGGGGGATGGTGCGAGTCGCCCTGGCAAGGTGGCAGGGGGGGAAGCGAGGGACGGGAGGGAGGCCAGCATCCTTTGCTTCTGCCCCCGGGGATGCGTACCTCCCGGGTTCGGCCTGGGTATCCCACGTCTCCGCATGTCCATCGCTGCCGTGGGGTCCCCCGTCACCTGCAGAGTGGCCCCCCACCGCCCCTCGCTTTCCCTCGGCGCTGCTGGCACTTCGCTGCGCTGCACATCGCATGCTTGCAGTCACGCAACGTCCGTGGTCTAAAGCGCTGTGTGGCAGCGCCGGGAGGACACAGAAGCGACGCAAAAACGCTCTCGTAAATAAAAGCTGAGCGCTGCCTGCCCGGGTGCCCGTCTGCGGAGCCGCGACACCCTCCCGGGGTACCTGGGTGCCCGGTTTTGGGTGGGAAAGGGGAAGAGAGGCGGCGCGAAGCGGCGCCGGGGCTCTGGGCCGGGCTGCAGCCGGGCGAGGCGAGCGGGCTCGCTCGCTGCCGCCACACTGGCCCCCCGCGGGGCCGCTCGGCGGGTGTCGGGACGGCGTCGCCCTCGCCCTCGTCCCCACGCGGGGCG